>FR997838.1:19590861-19869384 GCA_905475405.1 Schrankia costaestrigalis | reverse complement strand
GTGTGAGGACTCCCCGACCAAATTGGCCGGTATACCACACTAAACCCTCCACGGTTACCCTTTTAGCTCATTGGGACAGAGTTCCGGGACCAGGGTGCTACACCCATACTCCGGAGACTCCGTCGAGCTTCCTGGCGGCCGCCAGGTGACGCAATTCAAGAAAGGCCCGGGGTAACCCAGAGTACCTCTCTTTGACGTCGTAGCAGGTCACCTCCGCAACTGCCGTCCATTACGGACAACAGCCCAAGGCACCCCACACGCAGGCGACAAAACCCTACGCGAGCTACGTACGAGGTTGGCTAGGACCAGACGACGCCGCGCCTGTTCCCCTCCTACCTCTTCGTCTGCGCCGAGCGGGTGCGGCTTGAGCATCATTCTCCCGCACCCGCTCCGCTTCCTCCTTCCGCGAGATGACGGTCTCGCAGAAGGAGGTCACGGCATTCCACGCCTCCGCGCTACCGAGCATTGTTCTGACCAATGTCGGCAGCGCGAGGTCGCTTGTTCTCAGCGCGCCGCCAAAGATCGCGGCGCTCATCGTCCCAGGCCGAGCACAGGAGCAGAGTGTGCTCGGCCGTGTCATCTGGATCGCCGCAGTGGTGGCACTGCGGCGTTTCTTCCCGGCGGGCGACCCGGTGCAGGTAGTGACCGAAGCAACCATGTCCTGTCAGTACCTGCACCAGGCGGTAGGTGAGGCTGCCACCCGGGCGCCCCACCCACTCCTTCAACACCGGACGAATCGCCTCGATCGTCCGGTGACCAGCGGCAGGTTGGGAGAGAGTCTCCATCCACGCTCTGATGGCGTCATCCTGGATGTTGGATTGGGCCCGCTCTATATCTTCTAGAGCGGGCCGCACGCCCCCGCACCCTCGCCTCCACTTTGCGTCGATGCGCTTCGGCGAGTGCCACGGCATCGACTTCAAATGGAGGCGTGCCCGCAAGAACGCAGGCCGCCCCGTGACTCACAGTCCGATATGCGCGTATGACGCGGACCGCGATGGTCCGTTGCGGCCTGCGCAAACAGGGCCTTAGTGCGAGACGTGAGACTCTCTGCCCACACCGGAGATCCGTAAAGTGCCATCGACCGTACCGTTCCGTGGTACAGTCTCCGGCACCTGGCTGATGGCCCCCCTATGTTGGGGAGCAGCCGTCCGAGAGCTGCCGCAGCAGCACACAGTCTGGGAGCCAAGAGCGTAAAAAATGCCGCTCCCAGCTCCAGAGGAGTCAAGTTCAAGGCCGAGGTACCTTAAATGTACCCGACGGGAATACTGACCCCCCCTACTCGGACACGGAGCTCCGGTGGGATTCTGCGTCTTCTTCTTGGGGCTCGAAAACCGATGGCCCTTGTTTGTCTAGGCCACCTCAAGCCCCAGGAGGCGGATGCGCCGGACAACCCTCTCGGTGCAAACCGACGCATTTTCGGCCGCCTCCTCCCAGAATTTGGCCGCTGCCGCAACGAGCGTGTCGTCCGCATAACAGACTATCTCTGTTTGCGGCAGCAGCCTTCCACGCAGAACCCAGTTGTACCCCAGATTCCACAACAACGGACCCAACACTGATCCCTGGGGTACACCTGCACGCCACTCTCCACGATTGAACGCGACCCTCCGCATCCTGGTAGAGCACTACCCTATCCTGAAGGTAATCCCTAACCAAGGAGCGGAGGTAGAGGGGCACTTTATGGAAAACTAGCGCTCCCTCTATCGCTTCGTGGGGGACGGTGTTAAATGCGTTGGCGATGTCTAGAGACACCGCCACCACCATCTCCCCGCGCGCGGCGGCCGCCTCGGTGAAAGATTTGAGGCGGCCTATCGCGTCAATCGTGGACCGACCGGTGCGGAACCCGTACTGGCACTCCGCCAAGTCCGGGCCTTCGCACTCAATGTGCTCGATGATACGGGAGGCGAGAATCTTCTCGAAAGCCTTGGCCGTCTCATCGAGCAACACCAACGGTCGGTAGCCCCGCCGGGACATCGGCGGGGCGACTCTCCTTACGAATCAGGACCAGTCGCCCCGCCTTCCAACGCCTGGGGAAGCGTGCCGACGCAATACAGCAGTCGAACACGGTGCGAATTCTCTGTTCTAGGGGCCCCAGTGCCACGGCCATAGCCTTTGCAGGGACCCCGTCCGGCCCCGGCGCTTTCTTTCCGCGCCGGAGCCTCTCTCGCACCGTGCCAAACTCCGCGTCCGACACGGGAGGCCCCGCGACCCACACCTCCGGGACAGAACCGGAGGTGTATCTCCTCCCCTGCACCAAATGAGGGACGGAGGGTCTCGGCTCTGGAAATAAGGTTTCGAGAACCCTCCGTCGCAATTCCGGCTCCATACAGGGAAGCGGGGGAGCTGGAGAAAAGCTTTTCCCCCTTATCGCCCTGTATGGCCGGCCCACGGGTCGCGGTTTGAGGATGCCCAAGAATTGTTCCCAGGCATCCTTCTTGGCCCTGCGGATGCCGTTCCGCAGAGCCCTTATAGCCTCCTTGGAGGCTCTATGTAGAGCCTCCTCTTCCCCAGGTCGATCGCTGGATACGTCTGCGGCACCCTTTGGTACGCGCGTCTGGCCCCCCCATACTGGCGGACCGCAGGAGCGCAATTTCCTGCGTCCACCAGTATACCCCGCCCACAACGAGGGCGGGCCTGCGTCCTGGGCATGGCGGCATCGCAGACAGCCCAAAAAGTCGTCTGCAAGCAGCTCCGCCATGCCGTCGGCATCCCCTGCGATGGTGTCGGGCACGTCACTCTCCAACGCCCGCACCACCACCGCCGCCTCCTCCGCCACATCGCGACGGAGGCGTGCAAGCGCCCACCTTGGAAAGGGTGAGGCGCTTGCAGCGGAGCCCAGATGAATGGGGGCCCCGGGGGACACCGTAGAGACCTCGTACCGGACGTAACGATGATCCGATAGGGCCTCTACATCCTCCACCACACGCCAGTCCCTGATTCGGGCTGCGAGTGGCGGAGTGGCTAGGGTCACGTCCACAATCGACGTGCCCTGCCATCGGACGCAGGTCGGGGTAGTGCCTCGATTGAGGATGTGAAGCCCCAGGGCTGAAACCCAGGACTCCACGTCACCACCCCGCACATCTGTGTTGGGGGAACCCCACGCCGTTGAATGGGCGTTTAGGTCCCCCGCAACTAACACAGGGTTGGGGGCCGAGCGGCGCACCACTCCCTCGACCGCAGCAAGGAACCTTTCGAATTCGGCCCTACTGCGGTTGGGGGAGAAGTAGGTGGCCACCACCACCATTCTCCCCCATCGTGCCGCGACGTATCCTGCTCCCCTCTCGGTCAGAACGAGAGAGGAGCCTGCTCCAAAGGTTGCTATCGCCGCGGAGCCATCGGCGGCCCCTAGCCAGTTGGGTCGGCCAGGGGGAATACTGTGTGGCTCCGCGGCGACTAGCAAGTCAACCTCCCACTCGGCGGCCGACTGGCACGCCAAATCCTGTGCCCCAGCCGAGTGGTTGAGGTTGACCTGGAGTACCCGCCCTGAGGACCTACTGTCCATCAGTTTGCATAGGGCGGGACTCGGTTGGCGCGGCCGTCACCGCGCGACGCTGGGGCGCACCCAGAGGGCGGCCTTTTACGGGGGGCGGTCGACAATTTGCTCCCCCCATTCTGTGTCCGGACGGGACTCCTTTATCCGCGCACACGGCGCAGTGCGGAGTGGCCTCGCAGGCCGCCGCGAGATGCCCCTCACCGCCACACCGGAAGCACAATTTGCTCCGGTCCTTGGCGGAGGGGCACAACTGCTGGGGGTGTCCGATGCCGAGACACCGGTGACACCGCAGCGGCCTCTGCTCCAACAAATTGATAGAGGCGGAGCTCCACCCTACGCAAACGCGCCCTATCTCTGCTAACTTGAGCGCCGCCTCTACAGGGCAGGAGGCAATCGTTGCCCCTACACCTCTGAGGTTGGACACGATTGCCCCTACCCTCACGACTTCGCTGGAGCAGTCCGCTACCTTGGCCAACTCCACCTGCACCTCCGCAACTGTCACAGAGTCATCGAGCCCCGTCACCCGGAAGCTTGCAAGCTTCTGCGGCCGGGTGACTTTGGCCGACTCCCCCAGCACCACCCCTATCTTAGTGGCGAGGTTGTCGGCCTGGGCCGGGGTAGTCCCCTTTGGGAGCTCAATGACCCGGGACCCTGTGAGTCCCGTCCGGAACTTGGCCGGGCCTATGCCCAGCTCGCCCAGATTTACTTTGGCCCTCGCTGTTGTGAGGGCCTGAGCGTATGTGGCCCCATTCGCCACCGCCTCTGGCTTAAGGGCCACCACCACCGCCAGCGTCTTTGGTGGTTTGGGCTTCTTCATCTGGGCCTGACCGCGCGAGCCCGCGAGAGCGGGAGCCGCCTTAGCCTTTTTCGGCTTCTTAGCCACGGTCGTCCACTCACTTTGGACGACCGGCGTCTCCACCGCGTGGGAGGGTCCCGCAATCTGCGTGGGGGCCCTTTCAGGCGCCTTTTGCGCCACCTTCTTTACGACCCTAGCCTCCCTTGGCAAATTGGCCGGGGGAGTGAGGGTCGTGGGGGCTGTCGGTGCTGCTACCCCGGCATATGACCTGACGGAGGCAGCTCGTTTGTCCGACGCAAGTGGCGGACGAATTACGGGTGCAGGCAGCAGACGCCCGTCCGCCTCCAGCCCCTCCAATCGGGCACCCAGCATGGCGCCGAACCTCTCAGCTAGGTCTCGCTGGAGGAGCCCTACTATCTTCGCCATATCGGCGCGCGTTATGGCACCCCCGCTCTCTTCTACAGGAGCGTCCATAATGGCGGGCTCTACTACTACCTGCGGGGATGGCCCTTTGAGGGATGACTCTTTCTCCGCCCTCACCTTTCCCCTCTCCGAGAACGCTCTCCTGAGAGCGGAGATCTCCTCCGTGAGGACCGACAGCTGTTCCCTGAGGCGCTTATTGTCGGCCCTCAGCCTCCTCATCTCATCAGATGAGTCCCGTTGGGCCATCCCCTTCACCACCATCAGAAGGGCGTCTGAGGCATCCTTAATCTCCTTGACGCAGGTGCCCTTTAGGTTCTTTGACTTGGAGGCCACGCTGCGCAAGGTCCCGGCATACGATTCCGCCTTTTCTACAAGGTCCTCGATTGAGGAGGACGGCTTCCGCGACCCCCTAATTGTGGCTCCAGAGTCGGAGCTCTCCACTAAGGGGTCACGGAAAAATGATTTGGCGGGTTGAGGGGCCCGCGAGAGCCCATCAGTCCGCCGACCGCCACGGCCAGTCCTCGACCGTGGCGCCTTCCGTGCTGGCGATGTTACGCCACTGCCATCACTCTCATCCCCGCCTTCCTCAGCCGGGGTGGAGTCCTCATCACTTCCCCTTCTCGGAGGGGGGGTCGGGGTCTTCTTGACCCTCTTGCGCCTCAACGACGAAGGCTTTAAAATTGATTTGGGGACCTCTCCCGAAGTCCCAGCGACGTCCATACGAGGAGGAGGCGGCATCAAACCACGCAAGACAGGGGAGGCGGGTCGAGACGACGACGATGCAACCGAGTGGGCGGGATCCCCCCCCTCGGACATCGACCAGTTCACGGTCTGAGACTCAGTCCACGCAGGCCGGACGACAACCTCAGAGAAATTCTCTGGGACTTGAAGTTGGTCCTGAGAAGGACCTTGGGGTTGGCCCTGAGAAGGGCCGTTTGGTTGGCCCTGAAAAGGGCCTTTTGGTTGGCCCTGAAAAGGGCCTTTTGGTTGGCCCTGAAAAGGGCCTTTTGGTAGGAAACGCCCGGAGGCGTCCCTCGGAATTTGTGGCATAGTAATCAGCAATAGTGTCGCAAGTATCGAGCAAGAAATTCGGTCACCTAACTTGCCACTCCGTTACGGTGGTCAAGTCAGGGTCCAGGGCGGACGACGGGGACGTACTCTATGCTCACTTGGGACCCGCCCCAACCTAACCTAACCTAACCTAACCTAACCTAACCTAACCTAACCTAACCTAACCTAACCTAACCTAACCTAACCTAACCTAACCTAACCTAACCTAACCTAACCTAACCTAACCTAACCTAACCTAACCTAACCTAACCTAACCTAACCTAACCTAACCTAACCTAACCTAACCTAACCTAACCACCTGAAAAAGGAAGACTTTTGACATTTTTATATAAAAATTTTACATTTTAATTTTTTATTTGGCAACCCTACATCCTATTTTCAAAATTTATACTTAGCTGGATTGGGCTAGTCGAGCCCTTTCTCTGGACACCTCATTTGTTAAAATCCGTTTGATAGAAAGTCAAAAAATCGCCCGCCCACCCTCCCTGTAGTGACTAGACACCTTAACCAGGTTCCATATATTGGTGGGATAAATATATTTTTTAAGTTAGGTTTTAGTTTTAAGGACTTTATATTGATTGGCAATATACACCAATAAGACAAAACATTGACATAGACGTAATTATTTACATAATTTATTGAATTTTATTTTATTATTTTATATTAATTTATTGAATTATTTGACTTAATTATTATTATTAACTAATTATTATTATTATACATATATTATTGACAATAATTTATTAAAATAAGCTTTTTATATTGACGAAACAGGCCATATACACCTGTTTTGACAACTTAATTTTAGACGTAATAAATACTGATTTATATTGAGCAACAGTGTACCTCTAACAATGTTTCGTACTCCATCTAAAGAGACAGGCGAAAAACCTGACAAAGTCCAAGCGGTTCACTTGGGAAATTCTGGCTCCAAGACTGTCACAAAGGCACCGAGTGTGAGGCGCAGCATAGACGAGTGGGAGTCCGTTAAAAACCTCAGTTTCTCGTCATCTATAGAAACTGCCCAGTCGACTCAAAACGTTGCTTTGCAAAGTAAGCAGAAGATTGCCATCACACAAGCATGCCAAAAAGTACCGGTGGAAGCGAAGAAGGGATTACCGCAAGAAAAACTCACGGACAGGGTTACGGAGGCTAGAGCATGCTTAACACGAGCTAAGCAGCATTTAAGTAACTCACGCAACTTAAAATGTGAGATAAAAGCCGAAGTCACAAAGGCCTTAGACCGGCTTTATAGCCTAGTGAAAGAAGCTGAAAAAGAAAAAGAAATAAAGGAGAAAATGGGAAAGACTGGAAGGGACTCTGCTTCACTTTTGAAAAATAAGGAAATCATAAAGGAAAAGGAGGACAAAGAAAGAGATATGGAAATTATAAATATAATAGAACAGCAAAGTATAATATTGAAGGAAAATAGAGATAGATTAGTGAAGATACAGGAAACATTAAGTAAGGAACAAACTACTTACGCTAGTGTGGCTGCAGCGGCGGGACCGGCGAAGGGCCATATCCCAAACCACACGACGCTGCACTCCATTGTGGTCACATCAAAGGACGAAACTGAAACTGGAGAAGAAGTGTTAAACCGAGTTAGAAAAGTTATAAATGCAACAGAAAATGGAATATCGATAGAAAGAGTCAGGAAGGCAAAAGATAGAAAGATCGTAATGGGATGTAGAACGGAGACGGAGAGAGACAGGATAAAGGAAAAGATAAAGCTGGCCAGCGACCACCTAAACATAGAGGAGATCAAAAATAAAAATCCCATGGTCATACTCAAAGGCGTCCTGTCGTATAACACAAATGAGGACATACTCCGGGCTTTAAAAAACCAGAATACTAGCCTTTTTCAAGACCTCGACGAGAGGGACACCGTTGCGGAGGTGAGATTTCGCCGACGCACATGGAACCCTCACGCGGAACATGTTGTTCTGACCGTGTCCACAGTACTCTGGCGCAGAATCATAGACAAAGGCGTAGTCAGCTTAGACTTGCAGAGGGTTAGAGCAGAAGACCAATCTCCCCTAGTACAATGCTCCATGTGTCTGGGATATGGACATGGAAAAAGATTCTGCACAGAGACTGTGGAAAAATGTAGTCATTGTGGTGGCGACCACCTGAGGGCCACATGTCCGGACTGGGCTGCAGGCGTTTCCCCGACATGCCGAAACTGCTCAGTAGCCAAAATGGACAAAACGGGTCACAACGCTTTTAGCTCGGAATGTCCGATAAGACGGAAATGGGACGTGCTAGCGAGAAGTAGCGTAGCATACTGCTGAGGGAGTTGCCGTAGAAAACACGTACACAGAGGAAGGAAAAGATGAAATGGAAGGAAGATCGCGTCCAAACTATGATTATAATAAGCTATGGATGGAGATCAGGGACAGTGCGAAATTCGACAGAAACGGAGGCGTAAGAAAAAATTGTGCATCGTGCAAAGGGAAGAATGAAATTGAAATTTTGTCTCGACCTTGTTGCAAAAGATACATGCGCGATATAAAATCTGTTGTGTGTGGAATGTTAAGAGTTTTAAAAAAGAAGGTAGTACATTGGCGAAAGTTAACTGAGAAAAAACCGTACCCAATTACAGGAGTGAAGAAAGAAATGAAGGCGATATGCTATTCTATATTGTAATAATATAAATACGTAGTATCAGCACACAACAGAACATTGCAAAAAATAAAACAAAGCACAAAACTGGTAATAAAGATAGATAATATAAAGAACATAAACGTAGAAAGATAACATCATTAAAAGAACATTAAAGAAAATAAATCTTAAAACTACTAAATTTGAAATAAAAAATTGAAACAGGCAAACACTGTCCCTGATCTCCATGTTAGGGGTAACATAGCTGTACGGTTTTCATAACCGTACTTAAAAAAAAAAAAAAAAAAAAAAAAAACCTAACCTAACCTAACCTAACCTAACCTAACCTAACCTAACCTAACCTAACCTAACCTAACCTAACCTAACCTAACCTAACCTAACCTAACCTAACCTAACCTAACCTAACCTAACCTTTTTTTTTTTTTTTTTTTTTTTTTTTTTTTTTTTTCCGGGAGGGAAGCTTTATGCCAGAGTGTGAGGACTCCCCGACCAAATTGGCCGGTATACCACACTAAACCCTCCACGGTTACCCTTTTAGCTCATAGGGACAGAGTTCCGGGACCAGGGTGCTACACCCATACTCCGGAGACTCCGTCGAGCTTCCTGGCGGCCGCCAGGTGACGCAATTCAAGAAAGGCCCGGGGTAACCCAGAGTACCTCTCTTTGACGTCGTAGCAGGTCACCTCCGCAACTGCCGTCCATACGGACAACAGCCCAAGGCACCCCACACGCAGGCGACAAAACCCTGCGCGAGCTACGTACGAGGTTGGCTAGGATTAGACGACGCCGCGCCCAATCCCCTCCCACCTCTTCGTCTGCGCCGAGCGGGTGCGGCTTGAGCATCATTCTCCCGCACCCGCTCCGCTTCCTCCTTCCGCGAGATGACGGTCTCGCAGAAGGAGGTCACGGCATTCCACGCCTCCGCGCTACCGAGCATTGTTCTGACCAATGTCGGCAGCGCGAGGTCGCTTGTTCTCAGCGCCGCGCAAAGATCGCGGCGCTCATCGTCCCAGGCCGAGCACAGGAGCAGAGTGTGCTCGGCCGTGTCATCTGGATCGCCGCAGTGGTGGCACTGCGGCGTTTCTTCCCGGCGGGCGACCCGGTGCAGGTAGTGACCGAAGCAACCATGTCCGGTCAGTACCTGCACCAGGCGGTAGGTGAGGCTGCCACCCGGGCGCCCCACCCACTCCTTCAACACCGGACGGATCGCTTCGATCGTCCGGTGACCGGCGGCAGGTTGGGAGAGAGTCTCCATCCACGCTCTGATGGCGTCATCCTGGATGTTGGACTGGGCCCGCTCTATATCTTCTAGAGCGGGCCGCACGCCCCGCACCCTCGCCTCCACTTTGCGTCGATGCGCCTCGGCGAGTGCCATTGCATCGACCTCGAAGGGAGGCGTGCCTGCAAGTACGCAGGCCGCACCGTGGCTTACCGTCCGGTAAGCCCGGATTTCGCGTATAGCGATTATCCGCTGCGGCCTGCGCAATAAGGCCTTGGTGCGAGGCGTGAGACTCCCTGCCCACACCGGAGATCCGTAGAGTGCCATCGACCGTACCGTTCCGTGGTACAGTCTCCGGCACTTGGCTGATGGCCCCCCTATGTTGGGGAGCAGCCGTCCGAGAGCTGCCGCAGCAGCACACAGTCTGGGAGCCAGGAGCGTGAAATGCTGCTCCCAGCTCCAGGAAGAGTCCAGTTCAAGGCCAAGGTACTTCATATGTACCTCGACCGGAACACAGACCCCCCCTACTCGGACACGGAGCTCCGGTGGGATTCTGCGTCTTCTTCTTGGGGGCGGGAAGCCAATGGCCCTTGTTTTGTCCAGAGCCACTTCCAGCCCCAGGAGGCGGATGCGTCGGACAATCCTCTCGGTATAAACCGACGCATTTTCGGCCGCCTCCTCCCAGAATTTGGCCGCTGCCGCAACGAGCGTGTCGTCCGCATAACAGACTATCTCTGTTTGCGGCAGCAGCCTTCCACGCAGAACCCAGTTGTACCCCAGATTCCACAACAACGGACCCAACACTGATCCCTGGGGTACACCTGCCGCCACTCTCCACGACTGAACGCGACCCTCCGCATCCTGGTAGAGCACTACCCTATCCTGCAGATAGTCCCTAACCAAGGAGCGGAGGTAGAGGGGCACTTCATGGAAAACTAGCGCCCCCTCTATCGCTTCGTGGGGGATGGTGTTAAAGGCGTTGGCGATGTCAAGAGACACCGCCACCACCATCTCCCCGCGCGCGGCGGCCGCCTCGGTGAAAGATTTGAGGCGGCCTATCGCGTCAATCGTGGACCGACCGGTGCGGAACCCGTACTGGCACTCCGCCAAGTCCGGGCCTACGCACTCGATGTGCTCGATTAGACGGGAGGCGAGAATCTTCTCGAAAGCCTTGGCCGTCTCATCGAGCATCACCAGCGGTCGGTAGCCCGCCGGGACATCGGCGGGGCGACTCTCCTTTCGAATCAGGACCAGTCGCCCCGCCTTCCATCGCCTGGGAAAGCGTGCCGACGCAATACAGCAGTCGAACACGGTGCGAATCCTCTGTTCTAGGGGCCCCAGTGCCACGCCCATTGCCTTGGCAGGGACCCCGTCCGGCCCTGGCGCTTTCTTTCCGCGCCGAAGCCTCTCCCGCACCGTGCCGAACTCCGCGTCGGACACAGGAGGCCCCGCGACCCACACCTCCGGGACAGAACCGGAGGTGTATCTCCTCTCCTGAACCAAGTGAGGGACGGAGGGTCTCGGCTCTGGAAATAGAGTTTCGAGGACCCTCCGTCGCAATTCCGGATCCATACAGGGAAGCGGGGGAGCTGGAGAGAGCTTCCCCCTTATCGCCCTGTATGGCCGGCCCCACGGGTCGCGGTTGAGGATGCCCAAGAACTGATCCCAGGCATCCTTCTTGGCCCTGCGGATACCGTTCCGCAGAGCCCTTATAGCCTCCTTAGAGGCCCTGTGTAGAGCCTCCTCTTCCCCAGGCGATCTATGGACACGTCTGCGGCACCTTTGGTACGCGCGTCTGGCCCCCATACTGGCGGACCGCAGTAGCGCAATCTCCTGCGTCCACCAGTAGACCCGCCCACAACGAGGGCGGGCCTGCGTCCTCGGCATGGCGGCATCGCAGACAACCCGCAGGTCGTCCGCGAGCAGCTCCGCCATGCCGTCGGCATCCCCTGCGATGGTGTCGGGCACGTCACTCCACGCCCGCACCACCGCCGCCTCCTCCGCCACATCGCGACGGAAGCGTGCAAGCGCCCACCTTGGAAATGGTGAGGCACCCGCAGCGGAGCCCAGATGAATGGGGGCTCCGGGGGACACCGTAGAGACCTCGTACCGGACGTAACGATGATCCGATAGGGTCTCTACATCCTCCACCACACGCCAGTCCCTGATTCGGGCTGCGAGTGGCGGAGTGGCTAGGGTCACGTCCACAATCGACGTGCCCTGCCATCGGACGCAGGTCGGGGTAGTGCCTCGATTGAGGATGTGAAGCCCCAGGGCTGAAACCCAGGACTCCACGTCACCACCCCGCACATCTGTGTTGGGGGAACCCCACGCCGTTGAATGGGCGTTTAGGTCCCCCGCAACCAACACAGGGTTGGGGGCCGAGCGGCGCACCACTCCTTCGACCGCAGCAAGGAACCTTTCGAATTCGGCCCTGCTGCGGTTGGGGGAGAAGTAGGTAGCCACCACCACTATTCTCCCCCATCGTGCCGCGACGTATCCTGCTCCCCTCTCGGTCAGAACGAGAGAGGAGCCTGCTCCAAATGTTGCTATCGCCGCGGAGCCATCGGCGGCCCCTAGCCAGTTGGGTCGGCCAGGGGGAATACTGTGTGGCTCCGCGGCGACTAGCAGGTCAACCTAACCTAACCTAACCTAACCTAACCTAACCTAACCTAACCTAACCTAACCTAACCTAACCTAACCTAACCTAACCTAACCTAACCTAACCTAACCTAACCTAACCTAACCTAACCTAACCTAACCTAACCTAACCTAACCTAACCTAACCTAACCTAACCTAACCTAACCTAACCTAACCTAACCTAACCTAACCTAACCTAACCTAACCTAACCTAACCTAACCTAACCTAACCGTCCGTACAGGAATTTGGGATATGACGAAGGCTGAGGACATCCCCTTGCCGGGGAAGGCAGAAGATGTGAGTGACTACGACTCGTTTAGACTTTTTATCACTAAGATTGTCCCTATGCTGAAAGACTGCTGCAAGACTCAGAGTGTAACTCGTCAAAGCAAGGACTTTATAAAAAGAGCAGCCGACGAAATCTTAAAAGCTACGGAGACGCTTGAATCCAGGATAAATGTACCCCAAAGTGCCCAGACCTTCTATGATGCAAGTGACAGCCCTGCCACCACGAGTGAGCTCAAGGAAGAGCTACTTTCATGCATGCGTGGCGAGTTCGAAAAACTAAAAAAGGAACTAACACCGAATATGACAGTGCCTAAAATGTCTAGATCCTATGCTGAATTACTTAAAACCCCTGCGCCTAAGTCAGTCACCCCGCCTCGTGTATTGCCCTCCATTATTATTAAGAACGCCGAGACAAACGAAGATCAGTTGAACGTATATGATGAATGGAAAAAGCATGTGTCTTTTAGAAATACAACTTTTGCTCCAACTAAAGTACGAACGTTGGCAAAAAACGTCGTACGAGTAGATTTTGAGAAAAAAGAACACTGCGAGGAGACCTTGAAGATAGTTAATAGCATTCCTGGGATACAGGCGGAGGACGCCCGCTTGCGCCGCCCGTTGGTGATTGTTAAGGGTATTAGTAAGGAAATTCAAAGAGATGAGCTCCTACCAATAATAGCGCAACAGAACAGTTTACCAATAGAAGACCTGCGTCTGTGCTTTTTGCTAAAGAACCGGAACGAGCGACTGTTTAACGCAGTCCTCGAGGTCCTTCCCTCCGCTAGAAGAAAATTAATAGAAGCAGAGCGCATAAATGTGGAGCATCAACGAGTCCATGTTGCTGACTTTTCTCGATTCGTTCAATGCTTTAAATGTTTACAGTTTGGCCACACCAATAACAAGTGCACCGCAGATTTTTATCCATGCGCCCATTGCGCATCTGAAAACCATTCCATTAAAGATTGTCCCGATAAAACTAACCCTGACAAAATGAAGTGCTTCAACTGCGTAGGCTACAATAATAAGACCCGTAACAGCGTTAATACACATCACTCTGCTTTGAATTCTACTCAATGTTCCCGTATAATAAATATTAAGAAATCCCTAGATGAAACAGTCGATTATGGTTTTTAGTAACCTTAATTTTATACAATGCAATTTACAACGCTGTTATGTTTCTCAAAGTGAATTTTTTACCTTTTTCAAGGCCAACAATTACGACATAGCATTGGTTACAGAACCTTATACGGGAAGATCTGACAGCATGCCAAGCCAGCCCGGACTTAATGTCTTTCAGTTCAATAACACTGGAACCGTTAAGGCATGTATTGTCATCAAAACATCAGTAGGACACGCTCTTGGGATGACCCAAATATCCACCTCAAATTTGGCTATAATAAAACTGTCATTGGGCGCCCGGAGTTTATTCGTTGCTTCAGTTTATATTGAGCCAAATAGTGATTCAAATAACACAGTAATAGCTATGGATAAATTCTTAAGTGAAAGCTGTGGCGCATACAGGATTGTAGGGGGGGATGTAAACGGTAAGCATCCGGAGTGGGGCGAAAAAACCTCAGATACACGAGGAAATACAATCGTAGACCTAACTGCAGCACATTCATTATTTATATTGAATAAAGGTACGGTGCCAACCTTCGAAGCCACTCGACATGGAAAATATTGCTCATCCATAATAGACATCACTGCTGTTTCCGATAACCTGCTGTCCCAAGTTAAACGCTGGTCAGTCAATTTGCAAGCCTGCCCTAGCTCTGATCACAACGCCATTGAGTTTAGTATCACACACAAAGACAAGGTCTCAAAGCCAAAGTCTACAACAACATTTAAATATAATACCTACAGAGCTAACTGGGACGAATTTAAAATCAAGCTAAGAGAACAATTTGCACATAGTGGCCTTGATAGTATGACGCCTGAGACATTGGGTACGGCTGGTATTGATACAGTAGTTGAACAGATAACAAGAGACATTCAAACAGTATGTGACAATTCTTTTCCGTTTAAAAAACACCATAAACAGCTCAACCCTTGGTGGAGTGATGATCTGGAATCTCTGAAAAAGGAGTGTATAAGAGCCCATCATCGCATACACGACCTCAAGGTGTCAGGTAGACCTATAACGGAGGAACTAAAACCCTACAAAGAGTTAAAACTAAGTTACTCCACAGCACTGTCTAAGGCTTCGACGGATCATTTTCGAGAGTTCTGCTCCACTCAAGGAAAGGAGAATGTATGGTCCCTGACAAATCGTCTCCTTAAAGATTGCCCAAAACATAGACCGCCAGTAACACTTAAGGTAGGGACAGCGTTTACAAATACTGGTTTATCAACTGCCGAAGCACTCCTTAATCATTTTTACCCTGATGATAGAGCTGATTTTACGTTGAAGCAACACGAACTTCGAAGCAATTATGAATTAGAGTACCTTCAATCTTCAAACGACTTATCTTACTCTCAGGCGGAGATTCGTGACTGTCTCAAATCCATGAACTCAAGCAAGGCACCTGGCATCGACCACCTGACGGCAGACATTTGCCAACATGCATTTGATGAGATCCCTGACCTATTCTCATCACTCCTAAACCGTTGTCTTGAAATAGGGTACTTTCCGATAGCATGGAAAAAGGCCACTGTCAAAATACTACCAAAACCTAATAAAGAAGACCCAAACGACCTCTCTTCGTTTAGACCCATAGGTTTAATTACAGTCTTTGGCAAACTACTAGAAAAGCTCCTCACTAGAAGAATAACCTATCATCTAGAGCACACAGAACGATACAGCAAAAGGCAGTTCGGGTTTAAAGAACAGGTGTCTACTGTGGATGCAATCCAGTCAGCTGTAAATCGCATAACAGAAGCCAAAACTAAGGGAAACCAGGTGATTGCAGTGTCACTAGATATCAAAGCTGCGTTCGATAACGCCTGGTGGCCGCTACTTCTACATAGACTCCGAATAACTGAGTGCCCAGGTAATTTATACCAACTAGCTAGAAGTTACCTACAAGACAGAATAGCTATTCTAAATTATGGCGACTCAACTGCCACCAAAACAACCACAAAAGGGTGCGTACAAGGCTCTGTATGTGGACCCATGTTCTGGAACGTTATCCTTGATGATTTGCTCGAAATTACTTTGCCCAATGGATCCAGCATGCAGGCATTTGCTGACGATGTATTGTTGATAGTCGAAGGGAAAACAGCCTCAGAAGTATCAGACAAAACAAACGCAGCGCTCCAGGCTATTCTTGAGTGGGGGACTGAGGCAAAACTGTGTTTTGGGCCAGAAAAGACACAAGCTATCGGATTTTCATCGCAAGTAGACAGCATACATATAGAACTAAATAAATCACCAATTAAATTTAGCAAAGAAATTAAACTTCTGGGAGTCATTATAGATAGTCGATTGAGCTTTATCAATCATGCTCGCTATGTTGTCGCCAAGGCAACGAAAGTGTTTAAAAAGCTTACCTTATTCGTTAAACCTACATGGGGAGTCCACCCCGAAAATATAGAAACAATATATAGAAACGTCATCCAGCCCATGTTCACGTACGCTGCTGGAGTGTGGGGCACAGCTGTCAGATATTACTGTGTTCGTAGAGCACTTAGAGCCTTTCAGAGGCAATTTGCTATTCGTGCTATTAGGGGTTTTCGAACCGTCTCAGCTGTCGCTTCGATCGCACTTGCTCAATTCGTCCCTCTACATTTGGCAGTTGAAGAAGCTATGAAAATTTATATTGTAAGAACTACCGGACAGTGCCCAGAACATCCAGATGACATAACATTAAGACGTAATATACCTGTTAAAAATAAGCTGCACCCAGCAGACAGAGTGTCTATATCATACTCCGAGGCCAAAACTCAAGAAGAACTTAATACCATCCTTATGGGCATACCCGTCGTTATATACACAGATGGTAGCAAGCTGGAAACTGGGGAAGTTGGCTCAGCCGCGATTATACAACTTTCCAATGGTGAAATCGTGAAAAAGAAAGTCAAGCTTGGACGAACTACCTCAGTTTTCATATCGGAGCTAACAGCAATTAAAACTGGCCTTGATTGGCTGTATGACAATGGTACAACACTCGATGCCGCTGTAGTTACAGATTCACTGTCATCATTAAAAGCTTTACAGGACAGAAACAATCCAGAACCTACTGTAGCTTCTATTCATGCACAGCTCAAAAAATTTATGACGTTTCGGGGAGTAAGTATTAAATTTGCATGGGTCAAGGCACACGCCGGTATAGCTGGCAACGAACTTGCAGATATTACTGCTAAGGAAGCAGCCCTCCAAAAGACAGCTACCACTTGCAATGAGTTCCCAATCTCTTACGCGAAGCACATACTACGCCAGCAAACCCGGCAAAAATGGCAAGAAGAATACACAGAAGAATCCAAAAACTCATTAATATACACATGGTTCAAGACAATTGAAGACATAGAAGAATTCAAAAGAAACATAAGAACATCTTTCCAGCTCACACAAATAATCACTGGCCACGGATATCATAAAAGCTATCTTAACAGGTTCAAAATAGTCGATAACGCATTTTGCCCATGTGATGATACTACAGTGCAGGACATTGAACATTTACTCAAATCATGCCCAATCTTCTGTGGTCCTCGACTGGCCCATGAAATAAATTGTAACAACCTGGCCATAAGCCCCTATAACCTGATCGAAATATGTAGAAAAAGTCAAACGAGTACAACGTTTATAAACCTAATAAACAATATAGTAAACCGCCTAAAAAATATAAATAATACGTAAAAACGAAAACTAATAATAACCTTAAGTAAAACATTCAACTAAAAAACTGCTAGTGTCGACCTGTATCCAATCGCAGGATGATGCTAACAGCCCCAAAGTGCTAACTAATGAAAATTGCTTGCTAATCAAAAATTAAACACATCAGTGAAGTAATACTAACCAAAATAGTTAATAAAAAAAAAAAAAAAAAAAAAACCTAACCTAACCTAACCTAACCTAACCTAACCTAACCTAACCTAACCTAACCTAACCTAACCTAACCTAACCTAACCTAACCTAACCTTTTGCACTCGGTCGACGCCGGTCACCTCAAGGATTTTCGCACCAGTTACGGCAGTGCGGAATCGTAAGCCGTCAATCCCCAAAGCTTTGAGGTCGATTGCACTCTCGGCTTTGCTGAGGACTTGCGCAAAAGTGACGCCCTGCTCTGCGGCACCCGGCTGAAGCGTGAGCGTGATAGCTGCAGTGTTAGGGGTGCGCAATTTACGGGCGCCAGGCTTCTTCTTTGTGAGTGGTACTGCTGGAGCAGCCTGGGACGTTGTCGGCTTTGTCCGTGCAGCCACCGTGCTCCATTGACTTTGCGTGACGGGAGCGGGGACCGATGGAGGTGTCGACGATGGCTGCTGTCTCGAGAGGCGGGCAGCTTCTGCCTCCCTCGCCGCAGCTGACGTTTTTTTCTTCTTCGTTTTCTTCTTCTTCCCCCCTGTAAGCCCAACAGGGCAAGATTCCTCTTGCCCAACTGGCGCAGGAGAAGGAAGAGGAGGGGGCGAGGACGTATGAAGAGGCGGCGACGCCGCAGAGAGACCTTGAAGCTCTGGCTGGGGTGCGGGTTCAGCTCCTGATTGACGCGCTGCATTGCGTCTGTCTGCCTGCAGAGGTGGGCGAATGCGGACCTCAGGAAGCAGGCGATCCTGGATACCTGCGATTCGCGCGTCGATAAATACCGCGATCTCATCGCGGCTCATCGCAGGCGGTGCAGTCTCTGCCTGCTGCTTCCAGGCCCGCATCTCTGCTCTTACTGCGGTCAACTCTGCCTGCAGTTGGGCCACTTCTTCAGATTCAGTGCGGGACCGGAGCACGCGCACATTCTCCATTATAACGGAACACGCGTTGTGAAGGTCCCGCACGTATTGGCCCTTCAGGTTTGAACTTTTAGAGGCGACCTTTTGCACTATCGCCAACGATGCCTCAATTGATGAGGTCAGCTGCTCCGAGCTGAGCTGAGTAGCCGCCAAGGTAGTGATACCCGATGCCTGCGGGATGGGCTGGTTCTGCGGATTGGGAATCTCTCTTAAATAGAGAGCCCTCTGCCGCTGCAGGCGCAACTCCTCCGCCAACTCTTTCTCGGCTTGAAGCTCGAGCTCCCTGGCCTTTGCCGCATTTAAATCGGCCTTAGCCTTAGCAAGACCTGCATATTCGCCAGTGGTGATAGGGCGGCCACGACCGCGCTTAGGACTCGCACTTCGCGATTCCAGGTCTGAGGCGGAGTTGGTCCGCTTCAGCCAGAACCGTCCCATCGCAGGAGACGATGAGCGCGAACGGTCATTCGACGAAGCGTCCATCATACGCTCTAACATTACGACTGGCTCTGCAGGAGAGACGCGTGGCCTCGCGGCCCGCGTCTCAATCACTGCCGCCATCTCCTCCACTCCAGGAGTCTCCTCCGACCAATCAAATATCGCATCCATATTTTCACTCATTATCGCAATCAAAAGTCACTGTTTAATGTCCACAAGTTTGGAGCCTGAGATTCGGTCACCCGCCTGCCACTCCGTTACGGTGGTCAGGACGGGGTCCAGGGCGGACGACGAGGACGTACTCAAACTCACTTGGGCAGTTGGGCAAGAGGAATCTTGCCCTGTTTGGGCTTACAGGGGGGAAGAAGAAGAAAACGAAGAAGAAAAAAACGTCAGCTGCGGCGAGGGAGGCAGAAGCTGCCCGCCTCTCGAGACAGCAGCCATCGTCGACACCTCCATCGGTCCCCGCTCCCGTCACGCAAAGTCAATGGAGCACGGTGGCTGCACGGACAAAGCCGACAACGTCCCAGGCTGCTCCAGCAGTACCACTCACAAAGAAGAAGCCTGGCGCCCGTAAATTGCGCACCCCTAACACTGCAGCTATCACGCTCACGCTTCAGCCGGGTGCCGCAGAGCAGGGCGTCACTTTTGCGCAAGTCCTCAGCAAAGCCGAGAGTGCAATCGACCTCAAAGCTTTGGGGATTGACGGCTTACGATTCCGCACTGCCGTAACTGGTGCGAAAATCCTTGAGGTGACCGGCGTCGACCGAGTGCAAAAGGCGGATGCGCTCGCAGTAAGATTGAGGTCGGTGCTGGATGAGGTCCGTATTGCTAGGCCGGAGAGATGTGTGGAGATGCGCATCTCTGGCCTAAGCGAATCGGCCTCAAAAGAAAAGGTGGCGGCATCGCTGGCAGCAGAGGGTGGCTGCTCAGCCGATTTAATTAAAGTGGGGGACATCCAGCGTTCAGCTGGGCGCCAGGGCACTGCCTGGCTGCGTTGCCCGGTTGAGGCGGCGAAGAAACTTGTGGACGGTCGCAGAATTTATGTCGGGTGGTCGCAAGTCACCTTGACCACCCTGGACCCAAGGCCGGCACGGTGCTTCCGCTGCCTCGAGCCGGGACATGTGGGAACTAAGTGCACGTCGTCCACTGATCGCAGCGCAGTCTGTTTCAACTGCGGGCAGCTGGGTCATAAGGCGGCTGCCTGCTCTGCGGAGCCCTGCTGCCCTATTTGTGTGTCGGCAGGTGTATCGTCTGGCCACAAATTAGGGTCAGCGCAATGTAAGCCGGTCCCACGTAATAGAGGCCAGCCTAAAAGTAGACCCGCAAGCGGGGCGCATTCTTCGCTCACCCCCGCCCAGCAGGAACATGCCGAGGAGGAGATGGACACCGCCCCAATATAATGGCCCACACCGTCTCTATACTGCAGGCCAACGTCAACCACTGCGTCACGGCTCAGGATCTCTTGGCCCAGTCTATGGCGCAGTGGCAGACGACAGTGGCAGTAGTCGCCGAGCCGTACTTCGTTCGCGACGCCCCTAATTGGGCCAGCGACAATTGCAGCTCGGTGGCTATCGTCGCCCAGCAAACGGCTCCACCATTCGACTGTGTGCGGAGAGGTCGCGGTTGTATACTCGTCGCGCTGGGCGGCGCTGCAGTGGTTGGGGTGTACTGCCCCCCCAGTTGGAGCCTCGCCGAATTTGAACTGTTGCTCACGGAGGTCGGGGCTCTACTGGCTGAAGTGCACCCCACCCCGGCAGTGGTGGCCGGGGATTTCAACGCACATTCACGCGCGTGGGGTTCCCCGGCAACCGATGCTCGAGGGGAGATGGTAGAGGAGTGGGCGGTGTCGCAAGACTTGGTTCTGCTTAACCGAGGGTCAGTTCACACTCTGGTGCGTCCACAGGGGAGGTCCATAGTTGATCTGTCGTTTGCCAGTTCTGACCTGGCACGACGGATCGGGAACTGGCGGGTCGTCGAGGGGGTGGAGACTGCATCGGACCACCGATACATTCGTTTTGATATCGTCCCCGCCGCCTCGGCGGCTCGTGTTGATTTGAACCGTCCCTTGGTTGGAGAAGGTCCGCGGTGGAGACTGGGTACATTGGATCGAGAGCTGGCCAAAGAGGCGGCTATCGTCGAGCGATGGGCTACGTCTGACAGTGGCCTGGATGTGGACGTGCGGTGTGAGCGGCTTGCTGGAGCGCTTACTCGCGTCTGTGACGCTTCAATGCAGAGGGCGAGGCCTATTCCGCCCCGGAAGCAAGTGTACTGGTGGCGTCCCCACCTAGCCGGGCTGCGTACAGCTTGTAACGCAGCCCAGAGGCAGTACACCCGCAGCCGAAGGCGAGCCGTGAGAGACCTCGCCCGTGAAGAGCTGTTGCACGCCACGTACCGGGCCGCTCGTGAGGCCTTAAGCTCGGCGATAAGAGCCGCCAAAGAGGAGTCGTGGAGGGAATGGCTTGAAAGCCTCGACCAAGATCCGTGGGGGCGCCCGTACAAGAATGTGAGTCAGAAACTCCGGCCTTGGGCGCCGCCCCTCACTAGAACTCTCGAGCCGGCCCTTCTAGACCGAGTCGTTAATGCCCTCTTCCCTGCCAGGGAAGACTTTGTCCCACCGCGAATGGTCGCACCGAGTGAAGTGCCGGCAGATGACGGGGCAATACCTCCCGTGTCTGAGGCAGAGTTGGGGGCTGCGATACTGACACTTAAGTCCAGAAATCGCGCCCCAGGTCCAGACGGAGTGCCTGGGAAGGTGGTTGCCGCCGTTATGCCGGCACTAGAAGAGGAGACACTGTCCCTCATGTCGGGGTGTTTGCTGTCAGGGCGATTCCCGCAACGATGGAAGACCGGCAAGCTCGTGCTGCTTAAAAAGCACGGGCGCCCAGCCGAGTCGCCGTCCGCCTACCGCCCCATCGTTTTGCTCGACGAGACGTGCAAGCTGTTTGAGCGAGTGCTCGCTGCGCGTCTCGTCAACCACTTGGAGGGGGCGGGGCCCAATCTCAGTGACGGCCAGTTCGGCTTTCGTCGCGGGAGGTCTACCCTCGACGCTATATCCCGACTCAGGGACAGTGTGGACGTTGCGGTTGCAGGGGGTGAGGTGTTGTTGGCAGTATCGCTAGATATAGCAAACGCCTTCAACACCCTCCCCTGGGAGACCATTGCTGAGGCGTTAAGGTACCACAACGTACCGTGGTACCTCAGGCGTGTCCTTGCGGACTACTTCGTGGACCGGGTCATCATCTACCCGGCCCAAAGCGGTGTGGCTCGCAAGGGCATGTCTTGTGGCGTTCCACAGGGGTCGGTCCTTGGGCCGCTCCTGTGGAACATAGGATATGATTGGGTCCTGCGCGGCGCTAATCTTCGGGGTGTCGGTGTTTTATGTTATGCTGACGACACCCTAGTCACCGCGCGGGCCCAATCCTTTCGTGACGCCTGTGTCTTAGCGACGGCGGGCGTCGCCCATGTCGTGCGCCGTATTGGAGCGCTTGGTTTGACTGTGGCCCTCGAAAAGTCTGAGGCCCTCTTCTTCCATGGACCTCGTCAGACGCCGCCTCGAGGTCGGTCTATTGTGGTGGGTGGCACGCCGATCGCTATCGGTACCAGTCTGAAGTACCTCGGGCTGGTACTTGATAGTCGATGGCGTTTCGCGGAGCATTTCCGGCAAATGTCTCCGAAGTTGTTGTCTTTTGCCGGAATGCTCTCGCGGCTGCTGCCCAACAGCGGAGGACCGGGTTCTGCCTGCCGCCGTCTCTATGATGGAGTGGTGCGCTCTAAGGCGCTCTATGGAGCGCCAATCTGGGCGGAGTCCCTCTCTGCGGCTAATATTGCGCTGCTGCGGCGCTCGCAGCGCGCCATCGCGCAGAGAGGTGCACGGGCGTACCACACCGTGTCTTGCGAGGCGGCGTGTTTGATCGCGGGCAGTATCCCTTGGGATTTAGAGGCCGGCGTCTTAAAGAGGGTGTATGAGGAGGGCGCCTTAATGCGGCGCGAATTTGGAGGTCGTCCGCTTCCGGAGGAGATCGATCGCTGGAGACAGGCGGCTCGCGACGATCTCTTCCGCAAATGGAACGAAAGGCTGGGTGCGACCCGTAGTAGCCTGTTGTTGGTGGGGGCTATTCGGCCCGTCCTGCGCCAGTGGATTGAGAGGCGGCATGGGGCCCCGACCTATCACCTTACGCAGCTGCTCACAGGTCATGGCTGCTTTGCCAAATATCTGTGGGAAGTTGTAGGTATAGAGTCGGAGTCTCAGTGCAAACACTGCGCCAGTGGAGAGGTGGACACGGCCTATCACACCTTGGCCGTGTGTGAGGCGTGGGACGGCCAGAGAGCAGCCCTCAGGCAAGTTGTAGGAGAGGAGAGTGGGGATTTGTTGCTGTCGGCCTTAGTTTGGAAGATGGCCGACAGCGAAGTTTGTTGGGCCGCCGTCGCCTCGTTTGCTAGTGAAGTGATGGCGGCGAAGAGAGAGGCCCTTCGGGAGCGGGAGCGAGCAGGGCTCACCCTCCCACCTCGAAGGCCCCCGGTGAGGGGACGCCGGCGTGCGCTTTATGCCCGCGTCCCCGAGTGAGTGTGGCCACGGGCGGCAGTCGGGGGACTGGCCGATGCCCAATGGCGGAGTGGAGAGATGTGCCCCTGTGTGTTCCAGGGGCGCACTTGGAGGAGGTAGGCCCCACTATCTGTGTTTATTGACTCAGGTAGTGGGGCCTCGAGAGGAGAGCCCGTCATTCTGTTGACGGGCGGCCCTGTCCGAGTCCCGGTGAGGCAACTATCCCGTGGCTCGGAGTAGGGGAAGGAGGAACACCGTGGTGGTTAACCTAACCTAACCTAACCTAACCTAACCTAACCTAACCTAACCTAACCTAACCTAACCTAACCTAACCTAACCTAACCTAACCTAACCTAACCTAACCTAACCTAACCTAACCAGTCGCGCTCAGAACGCCTTCCGAGACGCCACGTTTTTACTTCGCTCCGTTGTTAAAAAATCGAAAAAGTGGTATTTTTTGACCGCACCGTATAGTGCGATATACCAAAAGTTGCGCGCTAACGCGATCTATAAGCTTGTGAAAAGTTTTTGAAAATCGTGTAACGGAACAAAAAGTTATTGAGAAAAAAGTGAAAATAACCAAAAAGTGCAAGTGTTTTTCACAAATTCCGGCGAATCAAGATCTGTAAGGTGTACTTTTTCAAGTGTAGAAAGACGCGGGACATTGAGCTGCAGCTGCTGGAAAAAGTTCCAGATTTTTTGGCCTTATAATAAAAAAGTTATAGGCCAAAAAAACAAAAGCCACGTGTAACGTGGCCACTGATCCAGAGTTGCTAGAGACGAGCTGGGCACTGATCCTGGTAGAGGAAGACGAGGGCAGCCGGGAGGCACCTGCAGAAAAATTTTAAGCTAAGTAGTTTTTAAGATATTTAGGTTTAAAGATAGTCATAATTTCAAAGTTGTATATTTTAAAAAGTAGATCTATTACATATTAATTTTATTAGCTTTTATTGTAGAGACTAAGAAACTGTACATATATACCAAAATTCAGATTTTTGTGACTAAAGCGCGCGAAAATATTAAATTTTAAAAATTTATTTTATAAAAAATTTAAAAAACGCCTATATCTCGGAAACGGCTGGAGATACGCAAATTTTAAGGGCAGTTTGAATATACCATGTATATGGTATATTCAACAAACCCACGCTAGAGCCACACAACAATATCCCATACATGAAAAATTTTTTGAAAAAATTATTTCGAAGAATTTTTTATGCCTGAAAGTGGCGTATCTCTGAAACCGTGAGAGATAGGCAAAATCTGACAGCACCTTGGATATCCCACGATAGTGGGATATCTATATATATAAAACTCAAAGGTGACTGACATAGTGATCTATCAACGCACAGCCCAAGCCACTGGTGGGATCTGGCTGAAATTTGGCATGCAGGTAGATGTTATGACGTAGGCATCCGCTAAGAAAGGATTATGATGAATTCTACCCCCAAGGGGATAAAATAGGGGATGAAAGTTTGTATGAAACTTTGTCAATTTCAAACCGATAGGCCTGAGACTTTGTATGCATATAGTTACTATGACGTTGGCACCCCCTTAGAAAAGACTGATAAATTCTACCGCCAAGGGGATTAAATAGGTGATGAAAGTTTGTATGAAACTTTGTCAGTTTCAATCCGATCGAGCTGAGACTTTGCATGCATATAGCTATTATGACGTTGACACCCCCTTAGAAAGGACTTTAATAAACTATACCCCCAAGGGGATAAAATAGGGGATGAAAGTTACCACAAACCTTTGTCAGTTTCAATCCGACCGGGCTGAGACTTTGTATGCATATAGATAATATGACGTTGGCACCCTCTTAGGAAGGACTTTGATAAATTCTACCCCCATGGGGATTAAATAGGTGATGAAAGTTTGTATGAAACTTTGTCAGTTTCAATCCGATCGGGCTGAGACTTTGCATGCATATAGATATTATGACGTTGGCACCCCCTTAGGAAGGACTTTGATAAATTCTACCCCCAAGGGGATAAAATAGGTGATGAAAGTTTGTATGAAACTTTGTCAGTTTCAATACGATCGGGCTGAGACTTTGCATGCATATAGTTACTATGACGTTGGTACCCCCTTAGAAAAGACTTTAATAAACTATACCCCCAAGGGGATAAAATAGGTGATGAAAGTTTGTATGAAACTTTGTCAGTTTCAATACGATCGGGCTGAGACTTTGCATGCATATAGTTACTATGACGTTGGTACCCCCTTAGAAAAGACTTTGATAAATTCTACCCCCAAGGGGATAAAATAGGTGATGAAAGTTTGTATGAAACTTTGTCAGTTTCAATACGATCGGGCTGAGACTTTGCATGCATATAGTTACTATGACGTTGGTACCCCCTTAGAAAGGACTTTGATAAATTCTACCCCCAAGGGGATAAAATAGGGGATGAAAGTTAGCACGAAACTTTGTCAGTTTCAATCCGATCGGGCTGAGACTTTGCATGCATATACACACATCAAAAAAGTCTAAGCAACATGCATGATATTACAAATTTACCATTTATATTAATTTATTTTACCATTTATTTTAATTATAACGTTGTATTTTATTTTTAAAATAATATTTTTAGGGTTCTATGATGTAAAAATAACAGCTGTTTTCTTTATAAGTTCTTTTAATAACAGAAATTAACAATATTAGAATATACAGGTACGGTCGGGGTATTTGCCGCTCGACCACCCTTAGGCGAGAATCGCTTGGCACGCGGCGCATGCGATACGTGGGCGTGCCACGTATCGCATGCGCCGCGTGCCAAGCGATTCTCGCCTAAGGGTGGTCGAGCGGCAAATACCCCGACTGTACATAAGAAACTAAACTTTTTTTTTACAAATTGAAATTTCTTAAGAAAATGAATTTATTGTGAAAGAATAGGACAATTTAATACAAAGTATGGCCTCCTCTGCTATTCAGAACTTGTCGGCAACGATTATTCATTGAATTAATGAGACTGTTTATGTCATCTTGCGGTATTCGCTCCCAATGGAATTGTAGCAAATCCTTCAGCTGTTGGGTTGTTGTCACTCCGTCCAAGTCCTTCAAAACACGTCTCTGGAGCATGTCCCATGCGTGCTCGATGGGGTTGAGGTCTGGCGATTGTGCAGGCCAGGGCAATACCTGGATGTTCTCCGTTGCCAAGTATTCACTGGTTCGCCGAGCTGTATGTGAACGCGCATTGTCATGCATTAACGTAAAATCGGAGCCAAAGGTTTGTGCAAATGGATGGACATAAGGTCTGAGAATATCCTCAACGTAATTTTCAGCGTTCATGTTTCCATTTACAAAAACGAGCTCAGTTCGCCTGTTCTTCATAATACCCGCCTATACCATAACTGTTGAGCCGCTGTATGGATGAACTTCCTGAACGCACCTGAGTCTTTCAGTATTTCCGGGTCGACGGTACACTCGCACCCTTCTTGTATCAGGCCTAAACCCGAATCGCGACTCATCGGAAAACATAATTTTATCCCATTGTTCCTGGGTCCATGTTATGCGTTCTCTACACCATTCATTTCGACGAGCGCGATTCCCGTGACGTATCGGTGGGCACCTGATAGGGCGTCGAGCTCGTAGGCCGTACTCATGCAGTCGATTTCGCACAGTTTGGGGACTTACATCAACACCACTTGAATTTTGTAGCCTCAAACTTATCTCTCGAGCGGTTAACATCGGCTGGCGTCTTGCAGTCAGTTGTATGTACCGGTCTTGCCGAGTGGTTGTACTCCTTTTACGGCCTGATGCTGTTCAGCGGGTTCCCCTGTATTATTGTAGCGCTGCCAAAGACGACAAATAACACTTCTATGAATACCAAAATGTCGAGATACCTGAGATTGATTACTTCCCGCTTGCAACATCCCTACAGCTCTTTGCATTTCATCTGCCGTCAAATGACGTCGCTCCATGACGTAAAGAATATCTAACAATTCAATTTTGTCGCCAACTGTATTTAAATGGTTGGTAAAATTATAAAATCAAGACTAAAACGTAGCAATTAACATGCACTCAAATTCAAACAAATTCGCAGTCATTTGAATTTTATGAAAAAAAACAAAACATAATCGAAATTTTTTTTTACAACCAGCCAGTATGTCATCAATAACAAAAAAGTTTACTTACCTATACACTTTGAGTGAGTAAATACTTAGAAATTAATTAATATAAATGGTAAATTTGTAATATCATGCATGTTGCTTAGACTTTTTTGATGTGTGTAGTTACTATGACGTTGGTACCCCCTTAGAAAGGACTTTGATAAATTCTACCCCCAAGGGGATAAAATAGGGGATTACAGTTAGTATGAAACTTTGTCAGTTTCAATCCGATCAAGCTGAGACTTTGCATGCATATAGATAATATGACGTTGGCACCCTCTTAGGAAGGACTTTGATAAATTCTACCCCCATGGGGATTAAATAGGTGATGAAAGTTTGTATGAAACTTTGTCAGTTTCAATCCGATCGGGCTGAGACTTTGCATGCATATAGATATTATGACGTTGGCACCCCCTTAGGAAGGACTTTGATAAATTCTACCCCCAAGGGGATAAAATAGGTGATGAAAGTTTGTATGAAACTTTGTCAGTTTCAATACGATCGGGCTGAGACTTTACATGCATATAGATATTATGACGTTGACTCCCCCTTAGAAAAGCCTTTGATAAATTCTATCCCCAAGGGGATAAAATAGGGGATGAAAGTTAGCACGAAACTTTGTCAGTTTCAATACGATCGCGCTGAGACTTTGCATGCATATAGTTACTATGACGTTGGTACCCCCTTAGAAAGGACTTTGATAAATTCTACTCTCAAGGGGATAAAATAGGGGATTACAGTTAGTATGAAACTTAGCTTCTCTCATGGACTGCATGTTTTATGTTGCTTGCTCACGAGTAATTTCTCTCAATAGCTTAATAGTTTTAGCGCCTAATGACAGATTAATTATTCAAGAAAATGTGTACAAAGAAGTTTTGTAGGCCCCTTATTTTTACACATGCTAAACAAAAAATAAGCCTAATTAATCATAATACTTCGGAACGCGAGCGAAGCCGCGGGCAACAGCTAGTACAAGTATATTTCCCGAGTGCTATATATTATTTTCATGACTGAAAAAATTTTCAGGATTTTTTCAAAAAATCCCTTATTTTAGTTATTTTGTATATACTAAGTGATTCAGAAGCCTTTTCAGGCCTTTTTAGATACTTTATAGTAATTTCAGGACTGAAAAAATTTTCAGGATTTTTTTCAAAAAATCTCTATTATTGTTATTTTGTTTATATTAAGTGATCCAGAAGCCTTTTTAGGCCTTTTTAGATATTTTATATTATTTTCAGGACTGTAAAAATTTTTCAGGTTTTTTCAAAAAACCATATTTTGTTATTTTATTGTTATCAATTGATCCAGAAGCCTTTTTAGGTCTCTGTTACTGTGTTTAGATATTAAGACTATAGAGCAGAGCTCTTCAAATTGTTTACAAAAATATTAAAATACTAATATTGCTTCATACTGTGAAACTGTAGCCATATTTACCACGAGTATACTTACCTCGGCAATTTACACCGAGAACATAAGTTATCCTGACGTTTTCAGTAGCTACCTCTTGACATTGGTTACTCGACTGACTATTGACGACCGACGACTGACGACTGACGACTGACGCCTGACGACTCGACGACTCTGCACCTGAAACAAAAAGAAAATATTAGTAAGATCAATAAAATGCTTGCAAGGACTCCAGCAAAGACCTCAAAGACGCCAGAAAAGAATCCGCTCAACGTTCGAAAGAGCATAGACAAATGGGAGGCAACGAGGGCTGGCCCCGAAATCGTTGCCACAAAACCAAATGAAACAGCAACAGCACGCGCCGGCTCGGAACCCTCTGGGACCCGAGAAACCACCGCGCCCATAGAGGTACCCATCTTGTCTACGCCACCGAACAAGACGTACATGAGCAGGACCTCGGAAGCCATGGCTTGCCTGCTAAAGGGAAAAACAAACCTTAACGCGTCGCGTAATATGAATAGGAACCTAAAAGACGCAGTTATAGAGGCACTTAACAGGCTAGTGCAGCTAGTGAAAGAAGGAGAAAGGGAGACAAAGATCAAACAAAAGAGTGAACCAAACAAGAAAGAAGAAGCGACAGATAGTGGGATAGACCCCGAAAGGGAGAGAGACTTTTTCAGGAAACTAGAAGAACATACAAGGAAAATAGAAGAGAACACTGAGAGAATGAAAGAGCTAAAGGAGGAGCTGGTAAAACATCAGGAAAGGGAACCACGCAGCTATGCGAGTGTCGCGGCGGAACCAGCAAAGGCGTGTCCCCAGGTGGGGCCGACGCTGCACTCGGTAGTGGTAACAGCTGTGAACCCTGAAGAGACTGGAGACCAAGTCCTGCAGCGACTGCGAACAGCAGTCAACGCCAAACAAGGAGGTCTGGAGGTGGAAAGAGTGAGAAAGGCGAAAGACGGAAAGGTCATAGTAGGATGTAGGACAGTGGAGGATAGAAATAAGATAAGAGAGAGAATAAAAAAGGACGGGAAAGAACTTAGGGTTGAAGACATAACAAATAAGGACCCACTGGTTATACTGATGGACGTGATGAAGTATAACTCTGACGAGGACATCATCACGTCCCTCAGGAACCAGAACAAGGATATCTTAAGGCAGGAAAAGGTGCAGATAGCTTACAAAAAGAGGGCGAGGAATCCTCTTACCCAACACGTAGTAATGAGAGTGGCGCCAACAGTCTGGGGAAGAATGATGGCAGCGGGGAGCTTACATATCGACCTACAGCGCGTTCGAGTGGCTGACCAGTCCCCCCTGGTGCAGTGCTCGCTCTGCCTTGGTTACGGACATGGAAGGAGATATTGCACAGAGTCCGTAGAAAAATGCAGCCACTGTGGTGGACCCCACAAAAAAGATCGCTGCGAGGACTTCCTCACAGCAACTGCACCGTCCTGCTGCAATTGCAGAAAAGCTGGAATGGAAAATGGGGAGCACAACGCATTTGACAGGGATTGCCCGATACGGAGAAAATGGGAGGCTATAGCGAGGGCCTCTATAGCCTACTGTTAAGGGCACCTCTGGCCAACAAAGCACTTACCTCGTGGGGCAGATTAACCTCAGGCGGATGGCGCTTGCAACCGACGAGTTAATGGTGGAGGCGAAGCAGCGTAAAATGGCCTTCGCGCTGTTGCAGGAACCATACGTTGGAGCAACAAAATGCATGAAGAACTACGGGGGGGCCAGAATCTACCAATCCCAAAATCAAGCTGAAGGCCCAGTCAAGGCTGCGATAGCAGTCTTTGACAGTGACCTGGACATCCAGCAATTCCCAAACCACACTACCAACAACATCGTGGTAGTCAAAATTAGAACGAAGGACTGGGAGATTCTGGCCGTCTCGTACTACTTCGAACCAGACCCGACGCCTATCGAACCGTACCTAGACCATCTTAGGAAAATTGAACGCGACTTCGACTCACCTAGACTAATAATCGGAGGGGACTCAAACGCTAAGAGTCCCTGGTGGGGTAGTCGCACCATAGATAGCAGGGGAGAAGAGATGGTTGGAGCTCTGGAAGATATGGGGTTGCAGGTACTCAATGAAGGTGACTTACCTACCTTTGAAGTAGTGAGAAGGGGTAGACTGTGTACGAGTCATGTCGACGTGACAGCATGCAAGATGGAGATCCTCGACATGGTAGACGATTGGAGAGTGGAGGACGCCATGGTGAGTTCAGACCACAACGCCATTACATTTAAGCTTAAACTGGAAAAATCAAAAGGAATAAATATTAAAAGTACAACTAGAAAATACAACACTAAAAAAGCTAATTGGAACCAGTTTCTAGAGAAACTGGAACAGTTAACTACGCTAGAAAAATTAGAAACAGAAAAAATAATAGATATACAGAATAAAATAGAATTAGATAATACAATAAATAAATACATACAAATAATAACAAATACATGCACAGAAGTTTTACCAAAGAAGAAAGAAACAAACAAACTGAACTTACCATGGTGGACCGAAGAACTCGAGAATCTGAAAAAGAAAGTACTCACCATGAAGAGGAGAATCCGATGTGCTGCACCTAGAAGAAGAGACAGAGTCGTCACGGAGTACCTGCAAGAAAAAGAGAAGTACGAGGTAAGAGCAAAACAAGAGGCAACACAGAGCTGGAAACAGTTCTGTGGAAAACAGGACAAGGAAGGGGTTTGGGAGGGGATATATCGTGTCTTAAAAAACACCGCAAAGCGACAGGAGGATGTCCCACTTAATCATGATGGTGTTGCGCTGGACCCGGCGACCTCTGCAAGTCATCTGGCCCAGGTCTTCTTCCCTGGAGACGAAAAGGACAAAGACCAGGAAGAACATAGCACGATAAGAGCAGTAGCCGATACAATAAACAGAGCGGTGCATGGTGAAAAACATGACCCGCCGTTTACCAGGAACGAGCTCAGAACAGCTATAAATGGGTTCAACCCAAAAAAGGCGCCGGGATCAGACGGACACACAGCGGATATCTGCAAGGCAGCGATAAACAGCAACCCGGAGCTCTACCTAGCGCTGGCAAACAAATGTTTAGAATTGGGATATTTTCCGAAAGTCTGGAAGGAAGCGACAGTGATAGTTCTAAGGAAACCTGGAAAGGAAAACTACACTACAGCAAAGTCCTACAGACCGATAGGGCTCTTGCCAGTGCTGGGTAAAGTCCTGGAGAAGATGGCGGCAACAAGACTGAAATGGCACCTAGTACCAAAACTAAGCCCCCACCAGTACGGCTTTATGCCACAAAGGAGCACGGAAGACGCTCTCTATGCCTTGATACACCACATACGCGGGAAATTAAAACAAAAGAAAATAGTTGTTTTGGTGTCTCTTGACATAGAGGGCGCCTTTGACAGCGCTTGGTGGCCCGCAATAAGGGTCAGGCTGGCGGAGTTGGAATGCCCCGTAAACCTGAGACGCCTGATGGACTCCTACCTGGAAGAGAGAAGTGTAAAGCTGAGGTACGCGGGACATGAGATATCTAGAGGAACAGAAAAGGGTTGCATACAGGGGTCTATAAGTGGACCTATTCTGTGGAATGCACTCCTGGACCCACTCCTGCAAGACATCACACGGATGGGCATACACTGCCAGGCTTTTGCCGACGACGTCGCACTGATATTTAGTGGAGACTCCGCGATGGATATTGAGAGACACGCAAATGCCGCTCTCGAGCGTGTGCGGGCGTGGGGTGTACGCAACAAACTCAAATTTGCTCCACACAAAACGTGCGCGATGTTAATCACCAACAAAATGAAATACGACACCCCACGTCTAACCATGGGCGGGATCGACATTTGCATGTCAAAAGAAATGAAAATTCTGGGGCTCGTGATAGATGACAAATTGACGTTCAACAGCCACGTTGCAGAAACATGCAAGAAGGCATTGAACGTCTACAAGCATCTGTCACGAGCCGCCAGAATCAGTTGGGGACTCCATCCGGAGATCATCAGAACGATCTACACGGCCTGCGTAGAGCCGGTGATACTATACGCGGCAAGTGTATGGGCTCCGGCGGCACAAAAGTTAGGAGTGCAGAGGAAGCTGAACGTGGTTCAGAGGAGCTTCGCTCAGCGCCTCTGCAAGTCCTATAGGACGGTTTCCCTGAACGCCACGCTCGCGATATCTGGGTTGATCCCGCTTGATCTCCGAATACAAGAGGCAGCCGCCCTGTATGAGATCAAGAAAGGGTTCGCCCAGCCAGTGGGCCTGGCGGACAGGGAAATTGAAAAAATGACAGCGTACGTAAACACCCCGCACCCAGCGGATTGCATGGAGATCTCTTTCCACAACCTGGAAACCGCCGAGCAGGTGAACCAGCACAACACTCAAGATGTTCGATATTTCACAGACGGGAGCAGAATCGACGGGGGAGTAGGTGCGGCGCTATCCATATGGAATAGCGTCGCTGAAACCGGAACCCGGAAACTCAAACTGGCACAGCACTGCTCCGTGTACCAGGCGGAGTTGCTCGCCATAATGGAGGCCACGAGATCCATACTGGGGAGAACTGACAGTAGCTACGGGATCTACAGCGATTCCAGATCGTCATTAGAGACTATCAGGAATCATTCCACTGTACATCCCGTAGCTACTGAGATTAGGGAAAATCTCGCAAAATGTAGGGCCCAACAAAAACATGTCGAGTTCTTCTGGATCAGGGCACATGCCGGACTGATCGAGAATGAAAGGGCCGACGAACTGGCCAAGGACGCGGCAACTAAGCTAAAGACAAGGCCAAAATACGACAATGCCCCGATCTCTTTAGTTAAAAGGATGCTTCGCAGGGAAACCGTGGAAAAATGGAATATAAGGTATACTAGCGGAACCACAGCGGGAGTGACAAAGGTATTTTTCCCGAATGTCCTAACCTCGTACCGAATAATCAAAAATATCAAAGTGGAAGGTGTAATGACTCAGATATTGACGGGGCACGGTGGATTCTCAGAGTACCTGCACAGGTTCAAGTGCAAAGAGAGTCCATCGTGCATCTGTGACACAGAGACGGAGGAGTCAGTATTACACCTTATACTAGAGTGCCCAGCCTACGCAAACAATAGACTTAACTTGACACAGCAAATAGACACGACTCTGACTAAAGACAATATTAGACTCATAATGAAAGACAATAACGAAAGAGACATTTTCCTGGACTTCTGTCTGGAGATAGCAAAGAAAACGATAGCACGAAATAAATAAAATGAATAACAATTGCTAACAATATATTGTTAGAATATAGAAGATTAGCAATACTGAACTTCGATGGTAAAAATGGCAAAGTACAGAAAATGTAAAATGTAGATAGTAAATATTTAGATAAGAATAAGATAAAATGTAAAACCTAGCAAGTAATAAAGTATCGTGTCAATATAAATAGAAATAAGAAAATGTAAACTAAGCTTAATGTAAAACTAGAAATAAGAAATAGATAAATAAGAAAATAAACTAAGTTAAATGTAAAACTAGAAATAAGAAACAGATAAATAAGAAAATGTAATAAAAGTTAAGTTAGGCTACACTCAATGTAAAATAATATTAAAAGTAGAAATGTAATAAATATATAAAATACATTAAATAAAATTAAAGAAACACACCTGTTATCCCGTCCTTAAAAGAATGAAAGATGATGAGTGAAAGAAAGACAAAGTATGCAGAATGAAAGATAAACAAGATTGAAAGATAAGATAGAAAAAGTCTCCGATCTTATGTCGGAGGAGATAAGAATCTTAGTTAGCTCGCAGACTATCCCCTAGCGGGTAGAGGTAGGCCTACTAGGAAAATAAAAAAAAAAAAAAAAAAAAAAAAAAAAAAAAAAAAAAAAAAACCTAACCTAACCTAACCTAACCTAACCTAACCTAACCTAACCTAACCTAACCTAACCTAACCTAACCTAACCTAACCTAACCTAACCTAACCTAACCTAACCTAACCTAACCTAACCTAACCTAACCTAACCTAACCTAACCTAACCTAACCTAACCTAACCTAACCTAACCTAACCTAACCTAACCTAACCTAACCTAACCTAACCTAACCTAACCTTTTTTTTTTTTTTTTTTTTTTTTTTGCGTGGGAAACCTTTTATAGGCCGTCTACCCGCCTTTGGCCCAGGCGGGCAGGTGTGTCGGAGTCCCGAAAGATGGATGCTCGGTTTACCGACTAAAACCCACGGTGTTCCTCTATCACCCAAAATGCCGAGACGGCGAGAAGACTGGCATTACTCGAGCCGTCCCGGCGGGTGCTGGTCCGCAAGATTTGCGGACCCCGAAATGGGAAGGGCATGACCTTGCCCTTCCTCTGTAGAGAGGCGTACGTGGAACACTACGCCGTCCTCTCTGGCCTGCTACTCAACGGCGACAAACTGGCCATAGTTTGCCGCCCGCAGGCCCCTCACGGTGGCTGGAGGTCGTCTCGCGGCGCCCTCCTTTGACGCCCAGATCTGCGGGTTGAGAGGGAGGATGAATGATGACACTCCCTCTCCCTTTCCGCCGCTTCCTTGACGGACAGAACCGTCTCCGCAAATGAAGCGGCGGCTTCCCAAGCACTCTCGCTTCGGACGATCGAACTGATCAATACCGACAGCGAGAGGCTACCCACCCTGACAGCGCCGGCTAACTCACGGCGCGGCTCGTGCCACGCCGGGCACTCCGCCAACGTGTGGTGCGCCGTGTCTTCGGCGCTGTCCCCGCAGTGATGACAACTGGGCGTCTCCTCACGGCCGATTCGACATAGAAACTTGCCGAAGCAGCCGTGGCCGGTGAGCAATTGCGTCAACCGGTACGAGAGGGCACCATGACGCCTCTCTAGCCACTCGTGGAAAACGGGACTTACCGCCACAATCGTGGCGTGCCCGGCACTAGGTCGCGCAAGTCGCGCCGCCCACTCCGCCAACATATTACGGCGGAGCTGGGACCTCACATCCTCTACTACGCGGGGCGCTGTTGATACGCCCCGCACCAGTGCATCCTCGCGCCATTGGAAAAGCGACGCAAGGACCCTGGCCTCAAGGTCCCACGGCGGGGATCCGGCAAGGAGGCTCGCCGACTCAAAGGCGATCGTGCGGTATCCTCTGATGCACCTGACGGACATAATGCGTTGCGGAGCTCGCAAAAGGGCGAGACTCCGGTCCGTCAGGTCATCGGCCCAAATCGGCGCCCCATAAAGCGCCATCGACCGCACGATCCCGCAATAGAGCCTCCGGCAGGAGGCGTTTGGCCCCCCTAGGTTCGGCAAAAGCCGCGACAAACTGTTCGCGGCGGCCGTTAGTTTTGGGGCCAAACGACGAAAATGCTCCTCGAAGTTCCATCGGCCATCGAGTATGAGCCCAAGGTACTTCAAAGTGGGCTCGATGCCGATGCGAACCCCTCCTACCACAATGTGGGATCCCGAAGGTGGACGGTTCCGAGGCCCATGAAAGAAAACGGCCTCGGACTTGTGAAGCGCCACCTCGAGACCCAAACGCCGGATCCTAGCGACAACTTGCGCGACCCCAGCAGTCGCCAATATCTGGGCCTGCCGGTGCGTCTTACCCCTCGCGGTGACCAGTGTGTCGTCAGCGTAGCAGACAATGCTGACACCCGCGAGGAGCGCACCGCGCAGCGCCCAATCGTAACCGATGTTCCACAGGAGCGGACCCAGAACCGACCCCTGTGGAACTCCACAACCGATGTCTCGCCGACATAATCCCTCCCGACCCGGGTAGGTAATCAACCGATCCTCCAAATATGCCCCGACAATGCGGCGGAGGTAGGGCGGCACATTATGGTACACTAGTGCCGCCCGAATACAACTCCAAGGCAAGGTGTTGAAAGCGTTGGCAATGTCAAGAGAGACAGCCAACAACACCTCGCCCCGGGAAACAGCGTCCTCCGCCAGGCTCCTCACGTGCTTAATGGCGTGCACGGTAGAGCGCCCCTGACGAAATCCAAATTGACAATCCGCCAGGTCCGGCCCAACTAAGGAAAGGTGGCGGACGAGGCGGTCTGCAAGCACACGTTCGAACAGCTTGCCCACCTCGTCCAGCAACACAATGGGCCGGTAGGCAGACGGCGAGTCTGCCGGGCGCCCCTCCTTCTTGAGAAGGACCATGCGCCCATGTTTCCATGGCTCTGGAAATCGGCCCCTCTCAAGGCACGCCGATAGGAGCCCTAATAGTCGGGGCGCGAGCTCCCGTAGGGCCAGGACCCACGCTCGGCCTGGAATGCCATCGGGTCCCGGCGCGGTGTTCTTCCTCTGAAGTCGTAACACCGCAGCCCGCAACTCTACCCGGGTCACCTCGGGCACGTCGTCGTCTTCCTCTTCGTCCGCGCTGGCAGCCACTATGGGCGGAACCATGGCCGGAGGAGTGTGCTCCGTCCTCGAAGGGAACAGAGTACCAACAACTCCCTCCAGCACCTCTGGCCTGAGACTCTGCGTGAGCGGGGGCGCCCACGTGCGCAATTTTCCCCGCACTAACAAATAGGGACGCCCCCACGGATCTTGATCCAGAGTCTCAATCAAACGCTCGCGGGCTTCAATTTTAGCCCGCGATATGGCCAGGTTGAGGGCCTTCTTGGTCACTCTGTACCCTTCGTACAGTTCCGCCTCGATGGCATCGGCATCGGGAGTGCGGCGGCGCCTTCGACGTTGTCCAGTGTACCGGCGGTGCGCTGCTACGCATTGGCGGCGCAGCTGCGCGATGTCAGTCGACCACCAGTACACCTGGCGCTTCGGTCGCCCCGGTCGAACCCGGGGCATCGCCGCGTCGCAGATCTGCGACATGGCCTCCCTGAACCACTCTGCCTCTACATCAATGTCGACAGGCCTATCCGGTGCAGAAACCCAGGCCTGGACGATGGAGGCTTCAAGGAGGACCTCCCGATCCATTTGCTTCAAAGCCCAGCGCGGACCAACCGGGGTAGCCCGGACCGGCGCATCGGAATTTCGGGGGGAGAGATCAAACCGGATGTACCGGTGATCGGAAAGTGTCTCAACCCCCTCCTCGACGCGCCAGTCGGTGACAAGACGGGCTACAGCGGGGCTTGCGAACGAAAGGTCCACTATGGAACCACCCCGCTGCCGTACGCATGTATGCGCATTGCCCCGGTTGAGGATGAGCAGGCCAGATGTTGTGACCCACTCCTCGAGCACCCCACCCTTGGCGTCCGTTGACGGGGAACCCCAAGCCGTAGACTTGGCGTTGAAGTCCCCGAGGACTAAAACGGGTACGGGGTGATAACGAGCGACGACGGTACCCAATTCGTGCAAAAATCCCTCGAAGTCGGCGAGACATCGGTTTGGCGAGAAGTATATGCCAATCAAAACAAACGACCCAAAGCGCGCTGCCACGCAACCCCGACCTCTAGACAGAACTTCGAGAATCGGAGCCCCGGCAGCGCGCGACGAAATTATTGCCACCGAGCCATCCAGGTCGCCCAACCAGTCATCCCTGGGCGGCACAAAATAAGGCTCGGCGGCAACACCGATCGAGATGTTCCACTGCGCCATGGTCTGGGTTAGAAGATCTTGAGCCCTGGCGCAGTGGTTCAAATTACACTGAAGTATGCGAAGTGGAGCCATTAATTGATGTCCATACTTGCTGCCTCCGTGACATTTTGCAACTGAGGTGCAACGTCGCTATTGACTACCTTATTTTTAGTGGTCTTTGTTGTCTTCTGGGGAGCTTTGCAAGCTTTGCTCCCTGTGCGATGGTCTGCTGGTTTGCCTACAGCCGCACACAAAATACAGTGTGATGCAGCTTCGCATGTGCCGGCCTTATGACCAGTCGCTCCGCAACGGAAGCAGCGGGTTTGGCAATTTGCCTCGGACGAGCACTGCACTCCGACATGTCCCGGCACCAAGCATCGGTAGCACCGCATTGGTCTAGGCTCTAATATTTTGACTTGAACCGATACGAAACTAATGAAAAAACGACGAACAGTGGATATCTTTTTAGCGGCTGTAACGGGGCACTTAACTATAACGGTGCCCATTCCATCGTTTCCTGGACGTATCGATCCTCCCTTTACTTGTTCGGGGGCGCATTCTCCGACCTTGGAAACCGCGGCAATTACTTCCTCGATGGTTGCTGAATCATCAAGGCCTGAAATACGTATATCCGCATTTTTAGTGGGCCTTGTTACTGCTACTCCGTCGTCAGCAAGTACTTCTCTCAAACGTCCTGCAAGAGCATCAGCCTGAGAGCTACTCTGGGCTCCTGGTATCTCTAGGAGGCGGGCACCCGTCTGCGTCATTTTGCACCGCAGGCCCGTTGTTATACCTAGCTCCTCCACTTTAATACTTTCTTTCGCCTTTTTTAGAAGATCAGCGTACGTTTTCCCTTTTTCCACGGCAGCGGGTTCCAGCGTAAGAACCACTGCTGCGGATCGTGGAGCGCGTAGCATTTTCGCTATCTTCTTTTCTTTTTTGGCTGCTTTATTTTTAGCTTTAGAAGCAGCTTTTTTGTTTCCTACGGTTTGCCACTCACTATTCGTAGACTTGGAGGTTACTGGCACTGATAAGGAAGCAACAGACTCTGTAGGTATTGGTGCTACCTTCGAAGAAGTCTTCTTTTTCGATATACCCTTTTGAGAAGTCGAAGGGGTTGCTGAAACTGCAGCCGATGTAGATGGGATCGGCTCTTTAGGAGACTTTTGGGCAATTGTAGCAGCTGCATAAGTTGCCTTTATCGATGTAGCCCTCTGATCCGATGCTAATGGGGGGCGCAAAAGTCGGCTCTCCAAAACCTCAAAACGAGCTGCAAAGCTGGCCAGCTCTTTTTTAAATAAAGTAGCTAGCTCCGATTCCTGTGTAGCGGGGGAGCTAGTTTTGGATAGCCCCCTGCGTTCCAAATCCCTATCCTCTTTCAGTTCCTTAAGCTGTTGGCTCAAGTCACCGAGCTTTCTTTCAAGACGCGCATTTTCCGCGCGTAGTTTTGCCACTTCTTCGGAGGTTGTTCGCGTTTGTATAGCATCTGCAATCTCCGTAAGAGATGCTACTGCGTTCTTAAGGTCTCGTGACCGCCCTCCTTGCAGGCCTTTTGACACTTTACGAACATCTTTTATGATTGTCGCTACATGTCTTGTTTTATCTCCCAGTTGTTGAAGAGTCATATCCTCCGCTTCCGAATTTTGGGAGACCTCTGCAGAGGACTCGGACAAACGTTTCGACCTCGACGTTGAAGGAGTAGGTTTTTCTAGAACCTTCGATTCTTCTTTGGCAGCCTTTTTTGCTGCTGCAAGTTCCGCCCTGGCTCGGCCAATGCCAACATATTTACCAGTTGATGGTGGTCGGCCCCTACCTCTCTTGGACACTGTTGTCGCTACCGACTTAACAGAGCCATCATCGCTGGAAGACTCCAGCCCTTCTTCACGGGTTCGCTTGCGCCAAAACTGGCTCTGCATTGCGACGTCAGACGCCAAATCCACAGTAAAATTGATTTCCGATGAGTGATCGGAATCCGACATAATCGATGGGTGGCCCTGAGAAGGGCCTTTGGTTTGGCCCTGAAAAGGGCCTTTGGGTTGGCCCTGAAAAGGGCCTTTTGGTTGGCCCTGAGAAGGGCCTTTTGGGGAAAGACGCCCGGAGGCGTCCCTCAAAGATTGTGGCATTGCCACCAAAGAATCACGAGAGATAAAACACGAGAGAGAGAGAGTTTCGAAGTACAGCTTCCGTTAGCCGCCGGCCTGCCACTCCGTTACGGTGGTCAGGCGCGACGTTGCCCAGGGGTCACTATCGTGGAAGTCGAAGCTGTGGGGGGACCCCCAACCTAACCTAACCTAACCTAACCTAACCTAACCTAACCTAACCTAACCTAACCTAACCTAACCTAACCGAGAGCCAATTTTCTGATCATTTTTAAATTTTTATTTTCTTGTATAAATTTTTATTTTCTTGTATAAATATCGTTTTATGTTATGAAACGTGCATTTTAACCATGGGGAAACCTCTTGAGGAAATCCAATTGCCTGGCAAGGCAGAGGATGTTCAGGACTTCGACTCATTTAGGTTCCTAATAAATAAAATTGTGCCACTATTAAAAGAATGCTGCATGTCTCCAAGTGTCACTCGTCAGGGCAAAGACTTCATCAAGAGGGCAGCCGACGAAATACTTAAAGCCACTGAGGTCTTGGATACCAAGTTAACATCCCCCCCAAGCGCCCTTTTTTATGATGCAGATGAGAACCCTCCCTCGAATGATCTTAAGCAAGAGATCCTAGCGTGTGTTCGGGGAGAGTTCGAGAAGCTCAAAAAGGAATTTACACCTTCAGCGCCAGTGACAATCCCAAACATGACACGGTCTTATGCACAGACAGTTAAAGCGAGTTCGTACAAACCTGCTACTCCTCCCCGCGTAATGCCTTCAATCATCATTAAAAATGCAGAATCCAACGAAAGCCAAATTAACGTGTACGACGAGTGGAAGAAAAACGTGTCCTTCAGGAATACGAATTTTGCTCCTTCTAAGGTCCGAACATTGGCGAAAAATGTTGTGCGCGTAGACTTCGACAAAAAAGAACACTGTGCAGAGGTTATTAAAAAAGTCAACAGTATTCCAGGGATGCATGCAGAGGAGGCCCGCCTACGTCGACCCTTAATTATTGTGAAAGGAGTGAGCAAAGACATCCAAAGAGACGAACTTTTACCTATTATTGCGCAGCAAAACTCACTTGATGTCGAAGATATACGTTTGTGTTTCTTGCTCAAGAACCGAAATGATCGACTATACAATGCAGTGCTTGAGGTCCTTCCCAACGTGAGAAAGCAACTCGTAGAAGCGGAACGTATAAACGTGGAACACCAGCGAGTGCATGTAGCAGATTTCTCGCGTTTTGTACAGTGCTTTAAATGTTTGCAGTTTGGGCATATTAACAGCAAATGCACTGCTGATTTCTACCCATGCGCTCATTGTGCATCTGAGAGCCACTCGGTCAAGGATTGTCCATCTAAAAGCAACCCAGATAAGATGAAGTGCTTTAATTGCGAAGCTTTTAACAACAGAACTAAAAGTAATGTCAACACACATCACTCCGCACTAAATTCAACACTATGTTCCCGCATAATATACATTAAGAAAACCCTAGATGAGACAGTAGATTATGGTTTATAGTGATCTAAAGATTCTTCAATGCAACTTACGACGTTCATATGTGTCTCAAGGAGAATTTTTAAACTACTTCTCAAATAACAAATATGATATAGCACTGGTCACTGAACCATATATCGGACGATCTAATCTAGTCCAAAGCCAGCCTGGAATGAACATTTTTCAGTTTGACACTACTGGCTCTGTTAAGGCATGTATTATCATTAAAGCCACGCTTGGTCATGTCCTCGGAATGACACAAATGTCTACGTCTAACCTTGCCGTTGTACAATTATCACTAGGAGGTCGAAAACTGTTTTTAGCATCGATCTATATAGAGCCGGGATATGACATAAATAACACTATCTCTGCAATAGATAGATTTCTTCATGAAACCAGTGGAGCTTATAGGGTTATTGGTGGTGATGTTAATGGCAAGCATTCAGAATGGGGAGAAAGATCGGCAGATGCTCGTGGCAATGACGTGGTTGACATGCTATCCTCACGCTCATTGTATGTGTGCAACACGGGAACAGCACCTACATTCGAAGCCACACGCCACGGTAGATATTGCTCCTCAATAATTGATATTACCGCTGCATCAGACAATTTAATAACAGACATCTATGACTGGTCTCTTAACCTGCATGCCTGTCCTAGCTCTGACCACAACGCAATAGAGTTTCGCATAACATTAAGAGGAAAAGTATCTAAACCTCATTCAACTTCAACTTATAGGTACAATACACACAACATTAATTGGAGCGAGTTTAGCGCTAGATTGCAGACACAATTTTCTGAATCACTTGAGGTTATGACACCAGATTCACTCGGCAGCGCAGAAATAGACATGCTGGTAAGAAGAATGACGACAGACATCCAAAAAGTGTGTGATAATATCCTTCTAGCAAAGTCACAGTATAAGCCACGAAATCCATGGTGGTCTGATGAGTTGGAGTCACTCAAGAAGCAATGCATAAGAGCACATCATCGAATACATGACCTCAAATTAGCTGGTAAATCTTTGACGGATATCTTGCAGACGTATAAAGAGTTAAAAATATCTTACTCAAAGGCCTTATCCAAAGCATCTACAGATCACTTTCGGGAATTCTGCTGTAATCAGAAAAAAGAGAATGTATGGTCCCTCACTAACCGTCTCCTCAAAGATTGCCCTAAACAAAGGCCTCCGGTGACTCTTAAAATTGGTTCAGCTTTTACAACTAGCAGCACATCAACGGCAGACGCTCTACTGAATCACTTTTTTCCGGATGACGAAAATGATACGACAGAACATCAGCGTATTATACGAGAAAGTGATGGAGTCGAACCAAATGAAGCAAGAGACGACCCACCATTTACACAAGAAGAGATTAGAGACTGCCTTAAAAGCATTAACCCACAAAAGGCTCCTGGCGTCGACCATCTGACAGCAGATATCTGTCTAAGTGCATTTGACACCATCCCAATGTTTTTTACATCGCTCTTGAATCGGTGCCTGGAACTAGGATACTTTCCCATCGACTGGAAACAGGCCTTTGTAAAAATACTGCCCAAACCCAATAGGGATGATCCTCACGACTTGTCTTCTTTCAGGCCAATAGGGCTAATCACAGTCTTTGGCAAGTTGTTGGAAAAACTTATCTCCAAGCGCATTGCATATTATCTCGAGTATACAAATAAATACAACAAGCGTCAATATGGCTTTAAAGAACAGGTCTCTACTGTAGACGCCATACAAGCGGCCATAAAACGAATCACAGAGGCCAAGGCTGGAGGCAAACATGTCATTGCTGTGTCACTTGACATTAAGTCAGCATTTGATAATGCTTGGTGGCCACTTCTTCTACACAGATTAAGAAAATTAAACATTCCTAATAATCTGTACGTACTTATCAGGAACTACTTGCAGGATAGAGTAGCCATGCTTAACTTTGGTGACTCCTCAGCCTCAAAACAAACAACAAAAGGGTGTGTGCAAGGGTCGGTTTGCGGCCCCATGTTTTGGAACATTATATTAGATGACTTACTTGACACCTCTCTACCACATGGGGCTAGCATCCAAGCTTTTGCAGATGATGTACTCCTTATAGTTGAGGGCAAGTCTGCCAAGCAGGTTACGGAAATTACTAATGAGGCACTACTAAAGATATCTGACTGGGGAAATGAAGCAAAACTGAAATTTGGCCCTGAAAAGACACAAGCCATAGCGTTTTCATCACAAGCAAGCAAAAGTCAATTAGTTCTTAGTAATACAGCTATACCTTTTAACAAAGAAATCAAAATATTAGGAGTAGTAATTGATGATCGTTTAACCTTTATAAGCCACTCACGTTACGTGATTAGCAAAGCAACAAAGATTTTTAGAAAACTTATTCTACTTGTCAAGCCAACATGGGGTGTTCATCCAGAAAACATCGAAATAATATATAGGCAAGTTATTCAGCCAATGTTTACTTATGCTGCTGGGATTTGGGGGACAGCAACAAGGTATTACTGTGTCCGCAAAGCACTTACGTCTTTTCAGCGTCAGTTCGCAATACGAGCTATCAGAGGTTTCCGTACAATCTCCGCCACTGCGGCTGTCGCGCTCGCTCAATTTATTCCTTTACACTTAGCAGTAATAGAAGCAATGAACATCCACATTGTCAGAACAACTGGACAATGCCCGGGTCTCCCAAATGACATTACTCTTAGACGCAACATACCAGTCAAAGAACAGCTTCATCCAGCCAATAGAGTCTCCATAGAATATACTACAGCCCACACCCAAGAAGAGCTAGATGAAACACTTATAGGAACACCTATCACTATTTATACAGACGGTAGTAAGCTTGATACTGGGGAAGTAGGATCAGCTGCAATAATACAACTTCCGGAGGGAGAAATAGTTAAAAAGAAAACTAAATTAGGACGCACTACATCAGTATTTATAGCAGAACTAACAGCTATCAAAACTGGACTCGACTGGTTGTATAACTATGCAAGACCACTAAATGCAATAGTAGTCACTGATTCCCTATCGTCCTTAAAAGCTCTGCAAGATAGAAATAATTCTGATCCCACTGTAGTGTACATTCACTTACTGCTAAGAAAATTTAATATGATCCACAAGGTTAAAATTAAATTTGCTTGGGTCAAAGCTCATGCTGGTATATCTGGCAATGAATTAGCTGACATGTGCGCTAAAGACGCAGCTCTTCTAAAAACCGCTACAACAGAAAATGTATTTCCATTATCTTATGCAAAGTATATACTGCGAATAAAAACTCTGGAAAAATGGCAAGAGGAATATGAAGAAGGCAGTAAAATGTCCTTAATATACCAATGGTTCAAAACAATCGAAGAGATTCGAGAATTCCGTAAAAGCGCAAAAACTTCATTCGCCTTAACACAAATTATCACAGGTCATGGCTACCATAAAAGCTACTTACATCGATTCAAAATCACCAGCGATGCGCAATGCCCCTGTGACAACATAAGCGTACAAGATATAAATCATCTTCTCAAGCAGTGTCCAATTTTCGCCCTCTCAAGATTAGATCACGAAACAGCTTGCAACAACGAAAACATCAGTCCTTACGATTTAAATAAAATATGTAAAAATGTAGAAACAACAAAAACTTTTATAAACTTCATAAACACAATTGTTAGACAATTAAAATCGATAAATAAAACTTAAACTAATAAAATAAAAAATAAAACCTAATTAATAAAATGATTGTATCAACCTGTATCCATTCGCAGGATGAAACAAACATTTCCAATACGTAGAAATAAATAATAAATACTAAGTGATACAAATAAAAACGATAGAAGAATAAACAAATTATTAAGATCCAAAATATAAAAAAAAAAAAAAAAAAAAAAAAAAAACCTAACCTAACCTAACCTAACCTAACCTTTTTTTTTTTTTTTTTTTTTTTTGCGTGGGAAACCTTTTATAGGCCGTCTACCCGCCTTTGGCCCAGGCGGGCAGGTGTGTCGGAGTCCCGAAAGATGGAAGCTCGGTTTACCGACTAAAACCCACGGTGTTCCTCTATCACCCAAAATGCCGAGACGGCGAGAAGACTGGCATTACTCGAGCCGTCCCGGCGGGTGCTGGTCCGCAAAATGAGCGGACCCCGAAACTGGACAGGGCAGGACCGTGCCCTTCCACTATAGAGAGGCGTACGTGGAACACTACGCCGTCCTCTCTGGCCTGCTACTCAACGGCGACAAACTGGCCATAGTTTGCCGCCCGCAGGCCCCTCACGGTGGCTGGAGGTCGTCTCGCGGCGCCCTCCTTTGACGCCCAGATCTGCGGGTTGAGAGGGAGGATGAACGATGACACTCCCTCTCCCTTTCCGCCGCTTCCTTGACGGACAGAACCGTCTCCGCGAATGAAGCGGCGGCTTCCCAAGCACTCTCGCTTCGGACGATCGAACTGATCAATACCGACAGCGAGAGGCTACCCACCCTGACAGCGCCGGCTAACTCACGGCGCGGCTCGTGCCACGCCGGGCACTCCGCCAACGTGTGGTGCGCCGTGTCTTCGGCGCTGTCCCCGCAGTGATGACAACTGGGCGTCTCCTCACGGCCGATTCGACATAGGAACTTGCCGAAGCAGCCGTGACCGGTGAGCAATTGCGTCAACCGGTACGAGAGGGCACCATGACGCCTCTCTAGCCACTCGTGGAAAACGGGACTTACCGCCACAATCGTGGCGTGCCCGGCACTAGGTCGCGCAAGTCGCGCCGCCCACTCCGCCAACATGTTACGGCGGAGCTGGGACCTCACATCCTCCACTACGCGGGGCGCTGTAGATACGCCCCGCACCAGTGCATCCTCGCGCCATTGGAAAAGCGACGCAAGGACCCTGGCCTCAAGGTCCCACGGCGGGGATCCGGCAAGGAGGCTCGCCGACTCGAATGCGATCGTGCGGTATCCCCTGATGCACCTGACGGACATGATGCGTTGCGGAGCTCGCAAAAGGGCGAGACTCCGGTCCGTCAGGTCATCGGCCCAAATCGGGGCGCCATAAAGCGCCATCGACCGCACGATCCCGCAATAGAGCCTCCGGCAGGAGGCGTTTGGCCCTCCTAAGTTAGGCAGAAGCCGCGACAGACTGGTCGCGGCGGCCGTTAGTTTTGGGGCCAAACGACGAAAATGCTCCTCGAAGTTCCATCGGCCATCGAGTACGAGCCCAAGGTACTTCAAAGTGGGCTCGATGCCGATGCGAACCCCTCCTACCACAATGTGGGATCCCGAAGGTGGACGGTTCCGAGGCCCGTGAAAGAAAACGGCCTCGGACTTGTGAAGCGCCACCTCGAGACCCAAACGCCGGATCCTAGCTACGACTTGCGCGACTCCAGCAGTCGCCAATATTTGTGCCTGCCGGTGCGTCTTACCCCTCGCGGTGACCAGTGTGTCGTCAGCGTAACAAACAACGCTGACACCCGCGAGGAGCGCACCGCGCAGCGCCCAATCATATCCAATGTTCCACAGGAGCGGACCCAGAACCGACCCCTGTGGAACTCCACAACCGATGTCTCGCCGACATAATCCCTCCCGACCCGGGTAGGTAATAACACGATCTTCTAGATAAGCCCCGACAATGCGGCGGAGGTAGGGCGGCACACCATGGTAAACTAGTGCCGCCCGAATACAACTCCAAGGCAAGGTGTTGAAAGCGTTGGCAATGTCTAACGAGACAGCCAACAACACCTCGCCCCGGGACACAGCGTCCTCCGCCAGGCTCCTCACATGCTTGATGGCGTGCACGGTGGAGCGCCCCTGGCGAAAACCAAATTGACAATCCGCCAGGTCCGGCCCAACTAACGAAAGGTGACGGACGAGGCGGTCTGCAAGCACACGCTCGAACAGCTTGCCCACCTCGTCCAACAACACAATGGGCCGGTAGGCAGACGGTGAGTCTGCCGGGCGCCCCTCCTTCTTGAGAAGGACCATACGCCCATGTTTCCATGGCTCTGGAAATCGGCCCCTCTCAAGGCACGCCGATAGGAGCCCTAATAGTCGGGGCGCGAGCTCCCGTAGGGCCAGGACCCACGCTCGGCCTGGAATGCCATCGGGTCCCGGCGCGGTGTTCTTTCTCTGAAGGCGTAACACCGCAGCCCGCAACTCTACCCGGGTCACCTCGGGCACGTCGTCGTCTTCCTCTTCGTCCGCGCTGGCAGCCACTGTGGGCGGAACCATGTGCGGAGGAGTGTGCTCCGTCCTCGAAGGGAACAGAGTACCAACAACTCCCTCCAGCACCTCTGGCCTGAGACTCTGCGTGAGCGGGGGCGCCCACGTGCGCAGTTTTCCCCGCACTAACAAATAGGGACGCCCCCACGGATCTTGATCCAGAGTCTCAATCAAACGCTCGCGGGCTTCAATTTTAGCCCGCGATATGGCCAGGTTGAGGGCCTTCTTGGCCACTCTGTACCCCTCGTACAGTTCCGCCTCGATTGCATCGGCATCGGGAGTGCGGCGGCGCCTTCTACGTTGTCCGGTGTACCGGCGGTGCGCTGCTACGCATTGGCGGCGTAGCTGCGCGATGTCAGTAGACCACCAGTACACCTGGCGCTTCGGTCGCCCCGGTCGAACCCGGGGCATCGCCGCGTCGCAAATTTGCGACATGGCCTCCCTGAACCACTCTGCCTCCATATCAATGTCGACAGGCCTATCCGGTGCAGAAACCCAGGCCTGGACGATGGAGGCTTCAAGGAGGACCTCCCGATCCATTTGCTTCAAAGCCCAGCGCGGACCAACCGGGGTAGCCCGGACCGGCGCATCGGAATTGCGGGGGGAGAGATCAAACCGGATGTACCGGTGATCGGAAAGTGTCTCAACCCCCTCCTCGACGCGCCAGTCGGTGACAAAACGGGCTACAGCGGGGCTTGCAAACGAAAGGTCTACAATTGACCCGCCCCGCTGCCGTACACAAGTATTTACTGTACCCCGGTTGAGGATGAGCAGGTCAGATGTTGCGACCCACTCCTCGAGCACCCCACCCCTGGCGTCCGTAGACGGAGAACCCCAAGCCGTTGATTTGGCGTTGAAGTCCCCGAGGACTAAAACGGGTACGGGGTGACAACGAGCGACGACGGTACCCAGTTCGTGTATGAATCCCTCAAAGTCGGCGAGACATCGGTTTGGCGAGAAATAGACTCCGACAATGCAAAACGACCCAAAGCGCGCTGCCACGCAACCCCGACCTCTAGACAGAACTTCGAGAATCGGAGCCCCGGCAGCGCGCGACGAAATTATTGCCACCGAGCCATCCAGGTCGCCCAACCAGTCATCCCTGGGCGGCACAAAATAAGGCTCGGCGGCGACACTTATAGATATTTGCCACTGCGCCATGGTCTGGGTTAAAAGATCTTGAGCCCTGGCGCAGTGGTTCAGGTTCGTCTGGACGAAGCGGAACCGTGGAGCCATTAAATCAATTCCATTTCCACTGGTTCCGCTTCGGTGCGCACCTGTGGTGCACCCTCTGTGTTTGTTGGCTTATCTTTTCCTGCTAGGCTTTTTCCAGCAGTCGCCTTTGCCTTCTTTGGAGCTTTGCAGGCTTTACTGCCTGTGCGATGAGCTGCCTCTTTACCCGCGGCGGCACATAAAATACAGTGCGGTGGGGCTTCACATGTACCGGCCTTATGCCCGATTGCACCACAACGGAAACATCTTGTGCAACAATCTGCCTCCGAAGAGCATTTCACGCCTACGTGTCCAGGGACCAGGCAGCGGTAACATCTCATTGGCCTCGGTTCTAAAACCCTAACTTGACAAGTGAAGCAGCCAATGAGGATGCGCTGTTTCAAATTCTTGGCCGCCGTCACTGGACAGCGTACAATTACGGTTCCCATTCCTGCGCCACCAGGACGTATAGTTCCTGTGGTAACTTGGGATGGAGAACACCCACCTACATTAGCAACAGCTGTGGCAACTTGTTCTGCGGTTGCTGAATCCACTAACCCCGTAATGCGCACGTCAGCGCATTTTGTAGGTCTTGTCACTGTGGCAACGTCCTCCGCTAAAACTTCTCTTAGCTTGACGGCTAGGGCATCAGCAGCCTCACTACTTTTGGTGCCAGGGACCTCGAGAAGACGTGCACCCGTCTGCGTTTGCTTACATCGCAACCCGTTCGTGATGCCTAGCTCCTCAATATTTATTGCCTCTTGAGCTTTCTGCAAGAGGTCGGCATATGTTGTGCCTTTTTCAGCAGCCGCCGGTTGCAATGTAAGGACCACTGCTGATGAACGAGGGGCGCGGAGTAAATTCTCAATCTTTTTCTTCTTTTTAGAAGCACGCTTTCGGGCCTTAGCTGCGGCTTTCTTATCGCCGACTGTTTGCCACTCATCCACTGATGGTTTTGGCACCTTGCCTGATTGAGCAGAACTAATCACAGCAGGCGCAGATTTAGACTTCTTTTTCTGCTTTCCACTATCTTTAGCAGCAACTACTGGTACTGGAACTTCTGTGGGCACATCTGCAGATGTCGATGGAGTTGGTTCTACAACTAAGCGGGAAGCGACTGTTTTGGCTGTCGTTCCGGTGGTCGATGTCGTGGACTTCGCTGGGGGAAGTGATGCACTTAGCTTTGCAGCGTATGATGCCTTTCGATCAGAGGCTAGCGGAGGTCGTAAAATTCGAGCCTCCAGAACGTCAAACCGAGCTGCAAAACCTGCCAGCTCGTTCTTGAGCAAAAGCGCTAAATCGGACTCTTGATCCTTCCTCTGGATTGTCCCTCTGCTTTTTGCTTCGAGACGCTCTTGTTGGCGATCCTCCTGAAGCTCCTTAAGTTGCTGACTCAAATCTGACAACTTCCTGGAGAGACGTGAATTTTCGGCTTGCAGCTTAGCCATCTCGTCCGAAACGGTCCTTCTTTGAAGAGCTTCTGCGATCTCATTCAGATTTTCGACCGCTAGTCTGAGATCTCGTGATCGACCTCTCTGTAGACCCTTCGAAACCTTGCGAACGTCCTTGATGATCGAAGCAATATGACGCGTCTTATCACCTAATTCCGAAAGGGTCAAGTCTTCCGCTTCCGACTCTATTCGCGAGTCTTCCAACAACCTTTGCGAACGTGGCGCTACCGGTTGCCTACTTCGCTTTAATTCCTCTTGAGAGGATCTGGCCTCTTCTTCAGCAGCTTTTTTGGCAGCTGCTAGCTCCTTACGAGCTTTGCCTACTCCAACATATTGGCCCGTCGTTGGTGGACGGCCTCGTCCTCGCTTAGAAGATTGAGTCTGGACAGACTCATCACTGGACGATGTTGGGTCCTCCGCACCCGAGCGCGGTCGTTTGCGCCAAAAGTGCGATGACATATCGACGTCAGGTAATACAGTCATCACAATTTCCGAGTTATCGGAATCCGACATGTCTCGCGATGCAGAAGCATCACGAGGTTGGCCCTGAAAAGGGCCTTTTGGTTGGCCCTGAGAAGGGCCTTTGGGTTGGCCCTGAGAAGGGCCTTTGGGTTGGCCCTGAGAAGGGCCTTTTGGTTGGCCCTGAAAAGGGCCTTTTGGGGAAAGACGCCCGGAGACGTCCCTCAAAGATTGTGGCATTGCCACCAAAAACACTGAAACGTATAACACAAGATCGTATCAGTACACAGCTTCCGTTCGCCGCCGGCCTGCCACTCCGTTACGGTGGTCAGGCGCGACGTTGCCCAGGGGTTACTACGTGGAAGTCGAAGCTGTGGGGGAACCCCCAACCTAACCTAACCTAACCTAACCTAACCTAACCTTTTTTTTTTTTTTTTGCGTGGGAAACCTTTTATAGGCCGTCTACCCGCCTTTGGCCCAGGCGGGCAGGTGTGTCGGAGTCCCGAAAGATGGAAACTCGGTTTACCGACTAAAACCCACGGTGTTCCTCTATCACCCAAAATGCCGAGACGGCGAGAAGACTGGCATTACTCGAGCCGTCCCGGCGGGTGCTGGTCCGCAAAATGAGCGGACCCCGAAACTGGACAGGGCAGGACCGTGCCCTTCCACTATAGAGAGGCGTACGTGGAACACTACGCCGTCCTCTCTGGCCTGCTACTCAACGGCGACAAACTGGCCATAGTTTGCCGCCCGCAGGCCCCTCACGGTGGCTGGAGGTCGTCTCGCGGCGCCCTCCTTTGACGCCCAGATCTGCGGGTTGAGAGGGAGGATGAACGATGACACTCCCTCTCCCTTTCCGCCGCTTCCTTGACGGACAGAACCGTCTCCGCGAATGAAGCGGCGGCTTCCCAAGCACTCTCGCTTCGGACGATCGAACTGATCAATACCGACAGCGAGAGGCTACCCACCCTGACAGCGCCGGCTAACTCACGGCGCGGCTCGTGCCACGCCGGGCACTCCGCCAACGTGTGGTGCGCCGTGTCTTCGGCGCTGTCCCCGCAGTGATGACAACTGGGCGTCTCCTCACGGCCGATTCGACATAGGAACTTGCCGAAGCAGCCGTGACCGGTGAGCAATTGCGTCAACCGGTACGAGAGGGCACCATGACGCCTCTCTAGCCACTCGTGGAAAACGGGACTTACCGCCACAATCGTGGCGTGCCCGGCACTAGGTCGCGCAAGTCGCGCCGCCCACTCCGCCAACATGTTACGGCGGAGCTGGGACCTCACATCCTCCACTACGCGGGGCGCTGTAGATACGCCCCGCACCAGTGCATCCTCGCGCCATTGGAAAAGCGACGCAAGGACCCTGGCCTCAAGGTCCCACGGCGGGGATCCGGCAAGGAGGCTCGCCGACTCGAATGCGATCGTGCGGTATCCCCTGATGCACCTGACGGACATGATGCGTTGCGGAGCTCGAAAAAGGGCGAGACTCCGGTCCGTCAGGTCATCGGCCCAAATCGGGGCGCCATAAAGCGCCATCGACCGCACGATCCCGCAATAGAGCCTCCGGCAGGAGGCGTTTGGCCCTCCTAAGTTAGGCAGAAGCCGCGACAGACTGGTCGCGGCGGCCGTTAGTTTTGGGGCCAAACGACGAAAATGCTCCTCGAAGTTCCATCGGCCATCGAGTACGAGCCCAAGGTACTTCAAAGTGGGCTCGATGCCGATGCGAACCCCTCCTACCACAATGTGGGATCCCGAAGGTGGACGGTTCCGAGGCCCGTGAAAGAAAACGGCCTCGGACTTGTGAAGCGCCACCTCGAGACCCAAACGCCGGATCCTAGCTACGACTTGCGCGACTCCAGCAGTCGCCAATATTTGTGCCTGCCGGTGCGTCTTACCCCTCGCGGTGACCAGTGTGTCGTCAGCGTAACAAACAACGCTGACACCCGCGAGAAGCGCACCGCGCAGCGCCCAATCATATCCAATGTTCCACAGGAGCGGACCCAGAACCGACCCCTGTGGAACTCCACAACCGATGTCTCGCCGACATAATCCCTCCCGACCCGGGTAGGTAATAACACGATCTTCTAGATAAGCCCCGACAATGCGGCGGAGGTAGGGCGGCACACCATGGTAAACTAGTGCCGCCCGAATACAACTCCAAGGCAAGGTGTTGAAAGCGTTGGCAATGTCTAACGAGACAGCCAACAACACCTCGCCCCGGGACACAGCGTCCTCCGCCAGGCTCCTCACATGCTTGATGGCGTGCACGGTGGAGCGCCCCTGGCGAAAACCAAATTGACAATCCGCCAGGTCCGGCCCAACTAACGAAAGGTGACGGACGAGGCGGTCTGCAAGCACACGCTCGAACAGCTTGCCCACCTCGTCCAACAACACAATGGGCCGGTAGGCAGACGGTGAGTCTGCCGGGCGCCCCTCCTTCTTGAGAAGGACCATACGCCCATGTTTCCATGGCTCTGGAAATCGGCCCCTCTCAAGGCACGCCGATAGGAGCCCTAATAGTCGGGGCGCGAGCTCCCGTAGGGCCAGGACCCACGCTCGGCCTGGAATGCCATCGGGTCCCGGCGCGGTGTTCTTTCTCTGAAGGCGTAACACCGCAGCCCGCAACTCTACCCGGGTCACCTCGGGCACGTCGTCGTCTTCCTCTTCGTCCGCGCTGGCAGCCACTGTGGGCGGAACCATGTGCGGAGGAGTGTGCTCCGTCCTCGAAGGGAACAGAGTACCAACAACTCCCTCCAGCACCTCTGGCCTGAGACTCTGCGTGAGTGGGGGCGCCCACGTGCGCAATTTTCCCCGCACTAATAGGTAGGGACGCCCCCATGGATCTTGATCCAGAGTCTCGATCAAGCGTTCGCGGGCTTCAATTTTAGCCCGCGATATGGCCAGATTGAGGGCCTTCTTGGCCACTCTGTACCCCTCGTACAGTTCCGCCTCGATGGCATCGGCATCGGGAGTGCGGCGGCGCCTTCGACGTTGTCCGGTGTACCGGCGGTGCGCTGCTACGCATTGGCAGCGCAGCTGCGCGATGTCGGTCGACCACCAGTACACCTGGCGCTTCGCTCGCCCCGGTCGAACCCGGGGCATCGCCGCGTCGCAAATTTGCGACATGGCCTCCCTGAACCACTCTGCCTCTACATCAATGTCGACAGGCCTATCCGGTGCAGAAACCCAGGCCTGGACGATGGAGGCTTCAAGGAGGACCTCCCGATCCATTTTCTTCAAGGCCCAGCGCGGACCAACCGGGGTAGCCCGGACCGGCGCAGCGGAATTTCGGGGGGAGAGATCAAACCGGATGTACCGGTGATCGGATAAGGTCTCAACCCCCTCCTCGACGCGCCAGTCGGTGACAAGACGGGCTACAGCGGGGCTTGCGAATGAAAGGTCCACTATGGAACCGCCCCGCTGCCGTACGCATGTATGTACGTTTCCCCGGTTGAGGATGAGCAGGCCAGATGTTGCGGCCCACTCCTCTAGCACCCCACCCCTAGCGTCCGTTGACGGGGAACCCCAAGCCGTGGACTTGGCGTTGAAGTCCCCGAGGACTAGAACGGGTATGGGGTGACAACGAGCGACGACGAAGCTTAATTCGTGTATGAATCCCTCAAAGTCGGCGAGACATCTATTTGGCGAGAAATACACCCCAATGACGCAAAACGAACCAAAGCGCGCTGCCACGCAACCCCGACCTCTGGACAGAACCTCGAGTATCGGAGCCCCAGCAGCGCGCGACGAAATGATAGCCACCGAGCCGTCTTGGTCACCCAGCCAATCATCCCTGTTGGGAATAAAATATGGCTCGGCGGCAACACTAATAGAAATGCTCCACTGCGCCATGGTCTGGGTTAGAAGGTCTTGAGCCCTGGCGCAGTGGTTTAGGTTCGTCTGGACGAAGCGGAACCGTGGAGCCATTAAATTAATTCCATTTCGACTGGTTCCGCTTCGGTGCGCACCCGGGGTGCTTCTTTCCGCGCCGGCTCTTGTGTTAGAGCTGTTTGAGCTTTCTTGGTCCCCTTTTCTGGGACGCAGGACTTCCTTCCTGTGCGATGGTTAGCTGCTTTTCCAGCAGCCGCACAAATTATACAGTGCGGCTCAGACTCGCACTCAGCAGCTCTATGACCGGGCACACCACAGCGGAAACAGCGGTTGCTGCAGTCAGCTTCCAACGTGCATTTAACGCCGACGTGGCCAGCCACAAAGCAGCGGTAGCAGCGCATAGGCCTCGGCTCCAAAACTCTTATGTTGATAGAGAAGCAGCCTATTAGCAATTTGCTACTTCCCGATACCAGTTTCTTTGCGGCTGTCACCGGGCACTTTACAATGACGGTGCCCATTCCTGCACCGCCGGGGCGTATGGAACCAACTTGGATGTGAGTCGGCAAGCATTCTCCAGCTTTCGCAACTGCGTCGGTAATTTGTTCGGCACTTGCTGAATCTACCAATCCCGATAACCTTACATCAGCGCATTTCATAGGCCTGCTGATTGTGGCCTCTTCCTCCGTCAGTACCGTGCGCAGTTTTTGGGCTAAGGCATCTGCAGCATCTTCACTTTTCGCTCCTGGAACCTCCAGAAGGCGAGCTCCAGTCTGCGTCTGTTTACAGCGCAGTCCCTTCGCTATGCCGAGCTCCTCGATATTAATGGCCTCTTGGGCCTTTTTCAGGAGGTCAGCGTATGTTGTCCCCTTTTCGATCGCCGCTGGCTGAAGTTTTAAAACGACTGCAGATGAGCGGGGGGCACGAAGCATCTTTTCCATCTTTTTCTTCTTCTGAGCCTCCCGTTTTCTGGCCTTTGCGCTTGCCTTCTTTTCACCTACTGTCTGCCACTCACCCTCCCTTTGATTGGGTGGGTTTATTTTAGCCGGAGTGGACTCTGGCTTCTCTTGCCTCTGTTTGTTCTTTACTCCCGCATTTTTGGGAGTAGGAACCGATGGAGCTGCACTCTTAGTAGTACGAGCGTTTTGCACTACTGGGGCAGCTACTGACGTCGAAGGTGCTGGTTCAATCGACGGTGCCGAACGTGCAGCAGCTGTTTTGGCTGCGTAAGTCGCTCTGGAGTCGGAGGCTAGAGGCGGCCGTAAAAGACGGCTTTCCAGCACTTCAAAACGAGCTGCGAAGCTTGCAAGCTCTTTCCTAACCAGGGTGGCTAGGTCAGAATCCTGGCTCTTTCTTGCTGAGGACGTCTCACGTTGTTGGACTGTGTGAGCCTGTTCTCGGTCCTCACGCAATTCACTCAGCTGGCGGCTCAGCTCCGATAATTTTCTAGAAAGCCGAGCGTTTTCGTTCCTCAGCTTTGTAATCTCTTCCGAGACGGTTCTGCTCTGTAGAGCTTCAGCTATTTCATTAAGGCTTTCAACAGCTCGCTTCAGGTCCCTGGATTTACCGCCTTGCAAGCCTTTGCTGACCTTCCGAACTTCTTTGATCGCCTCAGCAACGCTTCTGGTCTTCTGACCAAGATCCAACAGAGTTAAATCCTCCGTGTCCGAATGTAGATAGCGATCCGGTGACGACTCAGACAGGCGTTGAGATCGCGATTTAGGCGATTGTCGAGCTTTTTTGCTGAGCTCCTCTTTGGAGGCGTTAGCCTCTTCCTCGGCGGCTTTTTTGGCAGCCGCCAACTCCTTACGGGCTTTCCCGACGCCAACATACTGGCCTGTCGTTGGTGGTCGGCCTCTTCCTCTCTTAAAGGATTTCGCCAAGGTGTCAGTCTTGACAGACTCGTCGCTTGACGAACTCGGCTCCTCTGCACCAGAGCGCGGTCTTTTGCGCCAAAAGTGAGATGGCATCTCAACGTCTGACGTCAAAGTGACGACGACATCAGAGGTCTCAGATGCCGAAGCATCCCGAGACCGAGCCTGAGAAGGACTCTGAGGTTGGCCCTGAGAAGGGCCTTTGGGTTGGCCCTGAAAAGGGCCTTTGGGGTGGCCCTGAAAAGGGCCTTTGGGTTGGCCCTGAAAAGGGCCTTTTGGGGAAAGACGCCCGGAGGCGTCCCTCGAAGGTTGAGACATTTTCAACAAGTTCAAGTATATCAAAACAGACGAAATTTGGTACGTTTTGAATCACAGCTTCCGTTCGCCGCCGGCCTGCCACTCCGTTACGGTGGTCAGGCGCGACGTTGCCCAGGGGTTACTACGTGGAAGTCGAAGCTGTGGGGGAACCCCCAACCTAACCTAACCTAACCTAACCTAACCTAACCTAACCTAACCTAACCTAACCTAACCTAACCTAACCTAACCTAACCTAACCTAACCTAACCTAACCTAAATAGATAGAACAAATAACCTGTACCTAGTGGAAACTTTTTGTATATGTAAGTATATAAAACAAGTGCCCAAAGGAGGGAAGCAAAACAAAGTAGCAACAAAAGCAAAGTACGAATGGCGATGTCGATGTTAAAAAGAAAGAAGATAGATATAAGGAAAGAAATAACAGTTATAGATTGCACAGTAAACTTTTAAAGATAACCTGATTAAAATAAAAACACAAACAACATCATGAAAATATCCAAGCTAAAACTAGAAAGTAAACAAGGTCCCTGATCATGTTAGGGGAAACATAGAATATTAAAAAAAAAAAAAAAAAAAAAAAAAAAACCTAACCTAACCTAACCTAACCTAACCTAACCTAACCTAGCCGCCGAAGACTCTTCCAGTACATACTGTGCATTGAAATATCTAACAAAGTTTACCTCATCCATACGAAACTTAAAAAATCACCTATTTATTTTAGCAAATTTTGACAATTTTTCACTGACTTTTCGTTTTTAACCACCTCCTATAGCAACAATTTAGTGTTCACAGACACCCTTTTGGATACCAACCCCTAGTTTCACCCCTAGGGACTTAGAAAATTTTTACGTGTTTTTGTAAAATTTTGTTTTCGAAAAACACATACAACTTTGATATTTTTTATTAGATTTTGAATTTTTTGGTTTTAAATTACGGGCATTAACTCCCCCTACACGACGACCACCCTCTTGTGGGGTACCGCTGTGTAGTTATTTTCAAATTTTTTGTTTTTATCGTAATATTCTGTTTTTCGCTATAGAAACGAACATTGAGAGTCCTTTATAAGTGTTCGGAGTCATTATTATTGCTGAAATTATTACTTACCTGTGCGTTGACGTACTCCTGAGGTCCTACTGAAGTTTTAGCACCGTCCGACGTCCCGTTGGATCACGACCACCTGAAAAAGGAAGAATTTTGACATTTTTATATAAAAATTTTACATTTTAACTTTTTATTTGGCAACCCTACATCCTATTTTCTAAATTTATACTTATCTGGATTGGGCTAGTCGAGCCCTTTCTCTGGACACCTCATTTGTTAAAATCCGTTTGATAGAAAGTCAAAAAACACCCGCCGAAGACTCTTCCAGTACATACTGTGCATTGAAATATCTAACAAAGTTTACCTCATCCATACGAAACTTAAAAAATCACCTATTTATTTTAGCAAATTTTGACAATTTTTCACTGACTTTTCGTTTTTAACCACCTCCTATAGCAACAATTTAGTGTTCACAGACACCCTTTTGGATACCAACCCCTAGTTTCACCCCTAGGGACTTAGAAAATTTTTACGTGTTTTTGTAAAATTTTGTTTTCGAAAAACACATACAACTTTGATATTTTTTATTAGATTTTGAATTTTTTGGTTTTAAATTACGGGCATTAACTCCCCCTACACGACGACCACCCTCTTGTGGGGTACCGCTGTGTAGTTATTTTCAAATTTTTTGTTTTTATCGTAATATTCTGTTTTTCGCTATAGAAACGAACATTGAGAGTCCTTTATAAGTGTTCGGAGTCATTATTATTGCTGAAATTATTACTTACCTGTGCGTTGACGTACTCCTGAGGTCCTACTGAAGTTTTAGCACCGTCCGACGTCCCGTTGGATCACGACCACCTGAAAAAGGAAGAATTTTGACATTTTTATATAAAAATTTTACATTTTAACTTTTTATTTGGCAACCCTACATCCTATTTTCTAAATTTATACTTATCTGGATTGGGCTAGTCGAGCCCTTTCTCTGGACACCTCATTTGTTAAAATCCGTTTGATAGAAAGTCAAAAAACACCCGCCGAAGACTCTTCCAGTACATACTGTGCATTGAAATATCTAACAAAGTTTACCTCATCCATACGAAACTTAAAAAATCACCTATTTATTTTAGCAAATTTTGACAATTTTTCACTGACTTTTCGTTTTTAACCACCTCCTATAGCAACAATTTAGTGTTCACAGACACCCTTTTGGATACCAACCCCTAGTTTCACCCCTAGGGACTTAGAAAATTTTTACGTGTTTTTGTAAAATTTTGTTTTCGAAAAACACATACAACTTTGATATTTTTTATTAGATTTTGAATTTTTTGGTTTTAAATTACGGGCATTAACTCCCCCTACACGACGACCACCCTCTTGTGGGGTACCGCTGTGTAGTTATTTTCAAATTTTTTGTTTTTATCGTAATATTCTGTTTTTCGCTATAGAAACGAACATTGAGAGTCCTTTATAAGTGTTCGGAGTCATTATTATTGCTGAAATTATTACTTACCTGTGCGTTGACGTACTCCTGAGGTCCTACTGAAGTTTTAGCACCGTCCGACGTCCCGTTGGATCACGACCACCTGAAAAAGGAAGAATTTTGACATTTTTATATAAAAATTTTACATTTTAACTTTTTATTTGGCAACCCTACATCCTATTTTCTAAATTTATACTTATCTGGATTGGGCTAGTCGAGCCCTTTCTCTGGACACCTCATTTGTTAAAATCCGTTTGATAGAAAGTCAAAAAACACCCGCCGAAGACTCTTCCAGTACATACTGTGCATTGAAATATCTAACAAAGTTTACCTCATCCATACGAAACTTAAAAAATCACCTATTTATTTTAGCAAATTTTGACAGTTTTTCACTGACTTTTCGTTTTTAACCACCTCCTATAGCAACAATTTAGTGTTCACAGACACCCTTTTGGATACCAACCCCTAGTTTCACCCCTAGGGACTTAGAAAATTTTTACGTGTTTTTGTAAAATTTTGTTTTCGAAAAACACATACAACTTTGATATTTTTTATTAGATTTTGAATTTTTTGGTTTTAAATTACGGGCATTAACTCCCCCTACACGACGACCACCCTCTTGTGGGGTACCGCTGTGTAGTTATTTTCAAATTTTTTGTTTTTATCGTAATATTCTGTTTTTCGCTATAGAAACGAACATTGAGAGTCCTTTATAAGTGTTCGGAGTCATTATTATTGCTGAAATTATTACTTACCTGTGCGTTGACGTACTCCTGAGGTCCTACTGAAGTTTTAGCACCGTCCGACGTCCCGTTGGATCACGACCACCTGAAAAAGGAAGAATTTTGACATTTTTATATAAAAATTTTACATTTTAACTTTTTATTTGGCAACCCTACATCCTATTTTCTAAATTTATACTTATCTGGATTGGGCTAGTCGAGCCCTTTCTCTGGACACCTCATTTGTTAAAATCCGTTTGATAGAAAGTCAAAAAACACCCGCCGAAGACTCTTCCAGTACATACTGTGCATTGAAATATCTAACAAAGTTTACCTCATCCATACGAAACTTAAAAAATCACCTATTTATTTTAGCAAATTTTGACAATTTTTCACTGACTTTTCGTTTTTAACCACCTCCTATAGCAACAATTTAGTGTTCACAGACACCCTTTTGGATACCAACCCCTAGTTTCACCCCTAGGGACTTAGAAAATTTTTACGTGTTTTTGTAAAATTTTGTTTTCGAAAAACACATACAACTTTGATATTTTTTATTAGATTTTGAATTTTTTGGTTTTAAATTACGGGCATTAACTCCCCCTACACGACGACCACCCTCTTGTGGGGTACCGCTGTGTAGTTATTTTCAAATTTTTTGTTTTTATCGTAATATTCTGTTTTTCGCTATAGAAACGAACATTGAGAGTCCTTTATAAGTGTTCGGAGTCATTATTATTGCTGAAATTATTACTTACCTGTGCGTTGACGTACTCCTGAGGTCCTACTGAAGTTTTAGCACCGTCCGACGTCCCGTTGGATCACGACCACCTGAAAAAGGAAGAATTTTGACATTTTTATATAAAAATTTTACATTTTAACTTTTTATTTGGCAACCCTACATCCTATTTTCTAAATTTATACTTATCTGGATTGGGCTAGTCGAGCCCTTTCTCTGGACACCTCATTTGTTAAAATCCGTTTGATAGAAAGTCAAAAAACACCCGCCGAAGACTCTTCCAGTACATACTGTGCATTGAAATATCTAACAAAGTTTACCTCATCCATACGAAACTTAAAAAATCACCTATTTATTTTAGCAAATTTTGACAATTTTTCACTGACTTTTCGTTTTTAACCACCTCCTATAGCAACAATTTAGTGTTCACAGACACCCTTTTGGATACCAACCCCTAGTTTCACCCCTAGGGACTTAGAAAATTTTTACGTGTTTTTGTAAAATTTTGTTTTCGAAAAACACATACAACTTTGATATTTTTTATTAGATTTTGAATTTTTTGGTTTTAAATTACGGGCATTAACTCCCCCTACACGACGACCACCCTCTTGTGGGGTACCGCTGTGTAGTTATTTTCAAATTTTTTGTTTTTATCGTAATATTCTGTTTTTCGCTATAGAAACGAACATTGAGAGTCCTTTATAAGTGTTCGGAGTCATTATTATTGCTGAAATTATTACTTACCTGTGCGTTGACGTACTCCTGAGGTCCTACTGAAGTTTTAGCACCGTCCGACGTCCCGTTGGATCACGACCACCTGAAAAAGGAAGAATTTTGACATTTTTATATAAAAATTTTACATTTTAACTTTTTATTTGGCAACCCTACATCCTATTTTCTAAATTTATACTTATCTGGATTGGGCTAGTCGAGCCCTTTCTCTGGACACCTCATTTGTTAAAATCCGTTTGATAGAAAGTCAAAAAACACCCGCCGAAGACTCTTCCAGTACATACTGTGCATTGAAATATCTAACAAAGTTTACCTCATCCATACGAAACTTAAAAAATCACCTATTTATTTTAGCAAATTTTGACAATTTTTCACTGACTTTTCGTTTTTAACCACCTCCTATAGCAACAATTTAGTGTTCACAGACACCCTTTTGGATACCAACCCCTAGTTTCACCCCTAGGGACTTAGAAAATTTTTACGTGTTTTTGTAAAATTTTGTTTTCGAAAAACACATACAACTTTGATATTTTTTATTAGATTTTGAATTTTTTGGTTTTAAATTACGGGCATTAACTCCCCCTACACGACGACCACCCTCTTGTGGGGTACCGCTGTGTAGTTATTTTCAAATTTTTTGTTTTTATCGTAATATTCTGTTTTTCGCTATAGAAACGAACATTGAGAGTCCTTTATAAGTGTTCGGAGTCATTATTATTGCTGAAATTATTACTTACCTGTGCGTTGACGTACTCCTGAGGTCCTACTGAAGTTTTAGCACCGTCCGACGTCCCGTTGGATCACGACCACCTGAAAAAGGAAGAATTTTGACATTTTTATATAAAAATTTTACATTTTAACTTTTTATTTGGCAACCCTACATCCTATTTTCTAAATTTATACTTATCTGGATTGGGCTAGTCGAGCCCTTTCTCTGGACACCTCATTTGTTAAAATCCGTTTGATAGAAAGTCAAAAAACACCCGCCGAAGACTCTTCCAGTACATACTGTGCATTGAAATATCTAACAAAGTTTACCTCATCCATACGAAACTTAAAAAATCACCTATTTATTTTAGCAAATTTTGACAATTTTTCACTGACTTTTCGTTTTTAACCACCTCCTATAGCAACAATTTAGTGTTCACAGACACCCTTTTGGATACCAACCCCTAGTTTCACCCCTAGGGACTTAGAAAATTTTTACGTGTTTTTGTAAAATTTTGTTTTCGAAAAACACATACAACTTTGATATTTTTTATTAGATTTTGAATTTTTTGGTTTTAAATTACGGGCATTAACTCCCCCTACACGACGACCACCCTCTTGTGGGGTACCGCTGTGTAGTTATTTTCAAATTTTTTGTTTTTATCGTAATATTCTGTTTTTCGCTATAGAAACGAACATTGAGAGTCCTTTATAAGTGTTCGGAGTCATTATTATTGCTGAAATTATTACTTACCTGTGCGTTGACGTACTCCTGAGGTCCTACTGAAGTTTTAGCACCGTCCGACGTCCCGTTGGATCACGACCACCTGAAAAAGGAAGAATTTTGACATTTTTATATAAAAATTTTACATTTTAACTTTTTATTTGGCAACCCTACATCCTATTTTCTAAATTTATACTTATCTGGATTGGGCTAGTCGAGCCCTTTCTCTGGACACCTCATTTGTTAAAATCCGTTTGATAGAAAGTCAAAAAACACCCGCCGAAGACTCTTCCAGTACATACTGTGCATTGAAATATCTAACAAAGTTTACCTCATCCATACGAAACTTAAAAAATCACCTATTTATTTTAGCAAATTTTGACAATTTTTCACTGACTTTTCGTTTTTAACCACCTCCTATAGCAACAATTTAGTGTTCACAGACACCCTTTTGGATACCAACCCCTAGTTTCACCCCTAGGGACTTAGAAAATTTTTACGTGTTTTTGTAAAATTTTGTTTTCGAAAAACACATACAACTTTGATATTTTTTATTAGATTTTGAATTTTTTGGTTTTAAATTACGGGCATTAACTCCCCCTACACGACGACCACCCTCTTGTGGGGTACCGCTGTGTAGTTATTTTCAAATTTTTTGTTTTTATCGTAATATTCTGTTTTTCGCTATAGAAACGAACATTGAGAGTCCTTTATAAGTGTTCGGAGTCATTATTATTGCTGAAATTATTACTTACCTGTGCGTTGACGTACTCCTGAGGTCCTACTGAAGTTTTAGCACCGTCCGACGTCCCGTTGGATCACGACCACCTGAAAAAGGAAGAATTTTGACATTTTTATATAAAAATTTTACATTTTAACTTTTTATTTGGCAACCCTACATCCTATTTTCTAAATTTATACTTATCTGGATTGGGCTAGTCGAGCCCTTTCTCTGGACACCTCATTTGTTAAAATCCGTTTGATAGAAAGTCAAAAAACACCCGCCGAAGACTCTTCCAGTACATACTGTGCATTGAAATATCTAACAAAGTTTACCTCATCCATACGAAACTTAAAAAATCACCTATTTATTTTAGCAAATTTTGACAATTTTTCACTGACTTTTCGTTTTTAACCACCTCCTATAGCAACAATTTAGTGTTCACAGACACCCTTTTGGATACCAACCCCTAGTTTCACCCCTAGGGACTTAGAAAATTTTTACGTGTTTTTGTAAAATTTTGTTTTCGAAAAACACATACAACTTTGATATTTTTTATTAGATTTTGAATTTTTTGGTTTTAAATTACGGGCATTAACTCCCCCTACACGACGACCACCCTCTTGTGGGGTACCGCTGTGTAGTTATTTTCAAATTTTTTGTTTTTATCGTAATATTCTGTTTTTCGCTATAGAAACGAACATTGAGAGTCCTTTATAAGTGTTCGGAGTCATTATTATTGCTGAAATTATTACTTACCTGTGCGTTGACGTACTCCTGAGGTCCTACTGAAGTTTTAGCACCGTCCGACGTCCCGTTGGATCACGACCACCTGAAAAAGGAAGAATTTTGACATTTTTATATAAAAATTTTACATTTTAACTTTTTATTTGGCAACCCTACATCCTATTTTCTAAATTTATACTTATCTGGATTGGGCTAGTCGAGCCCTTTCTCTGGACACCTCATTTGTTAAAATCCGTTTGATAGAAAGTCAAAAAACACCCGCCGAAGACTCTTCCAGTACATACTGTGCATTGAAATATCTAACAAAGTTTACCTCATCCATACGAAACTTAAAAAATCACCTATTTATTTTAGCAAATTTTGACAGTTTTTCACTGACTTTTCGTTTTTAACCACCTCCTATAGCAACAATTTAGTGTTCACAGACACCCTTTTGGATACCAACCCCTAGTTTCACCCCTAGGGACTTAGAAAATTTTTACGTGTTTTTGTAAAATTTTGTTTTCGAAAAACACATACAACTTTGATATTTTTTATTAGATTTTGAATTTTTTGGTTTTAAATTACGGGCATTAACTCCCCCTACACGACGACCACCCTCTTGTGGGGTACCGCTGTGTAGTTATTTTCAAATTTTTTGTTTTTATCGTAATATTCTGTTTTTCGCTATAGAAACGAACATTGAGAGTCCTTTATAAGTGTTCGGAGTCATTATTATTGCTGAAATTATTACTTACCTGTGCGTTGACGTACTCCTGAGGTCCTACTGAAGTTTTAGCACCGTCCGACGTCCCGTTGGATCACGACCACCTGAAAAAGGAAGAATTTTGACATTTTTATATAAAAATTTTACATTTTAACTTTTTATTTGGCAACCCTACATCCTATTTTCTAAATTTATACTTATCTGGATTGGGCTAGTCGAGCCCTTTCTCTGGACACCTCATTTGTTAAAATCCGTTTGATAGAAAGTCAAAAAACACCCGCCGAAGACTCTTCCAGTACATACTGTGCATTGAAATATCTAACAAAGTTTACCTCATCCATACGAAACTTAAAAAATCACCTATTTATTTTAGCAAATTTTGACAATTTTTCACTGACTTTTCGTTTTTAACCACCTCCTATAGCAACAATTTAGTGTTCACAGACACCCTTTTGGATACCAACCCCTAGTTTCACCCCTAGGGACTTAGAAAATTTTTACGTGTTTTTGTAAAATTTTGTTTTCGAAAAACACATACAACTTTGATATTTTTTATTAGATTTTGAATTTTTTGGTTTTAAATTACGGGCATTAACTCCCCCTACACGACGACCACCCTCTTGTGGGGTACCGCTGTGTAGTTATTTTCAAATTTTTTGTTTTTATCGTAATATTCTGTTTTTCGCTATAGAAACGAACATTGAGAGTCCTTTATAAGTGTTCGGAGTCATTATTATTGCTGAAATTATTACTTACCTGTGCGTTGACGTACTCCTGAGGTCCTACTGAAGTTTTAGCACCGTCCGACGTCCCGTTGGATCACGACCACCTGAAAAAGGAAGAATTTTGACATTTTTATATAAAAATTTTACATTTTAACTTTTTATTTGGCAACCCTACATCCTATTTTCTAAATTTATACTTATCTGGATTGGGCTAGTCGAGCCCTTTCTCTGGACACCTCATTTGTTAAAATCCGTTTGATAGAAAGTCAAAAAACACCCGCCGAAGACTCTTCCAGTACATACTGTGCATTGAAATATCTAACAAAGTTTACCTCATCCATACGAAACTTAAAAAATCACCTATTTATTTTAGCAAATTTTGACAATTTTTCACTGACTTTTCGTTTTTAACCACCTCCTATAGCAACAATTTAGTGTTCACAGACACCCTTTTGGATACCAACCCCTAGTTTCACCCCTAGGGACTTAGAAAATTTTTACGTGTTTTTGTAAAATTTTGTTTTCGAAAAACACATACAACTTTGATATTTTTTATTAGATTTTGAATTTTTTGGTTTTAAATTACGGGCATTAACTCCCCCTACACGACGACCACCCTCTTGTGGGGTACCGCTGTGTAGTTATTTTCAAATTTTTTGTTTTTATCGTAATATTCTGTTTTTCGCTATAGAAACGAACATTGAGAGTCCTTTATAAGTGTTCGGAGTCATTATTATTGCTGAAATTATTACTTACCTGTGCGTTGACGTACTCCTGAGGTCCTACTGAAGTTTTAGCACCGTCCGACGTCCCGTTGGATCACGACCACCTGAAAAAGGAAGAATTTTGACATTTTTATATAAAAATTTTACATTTTAACTTTTTATTTGGCAACCCTACATCCTATTTTCTAAATTTATACTTATCTGGATTGGGCTAGTCGAGCCCTTTCTCTGGACACCTCATTTGTTAAAATCCGTTTGATAGAAAGTCAAAAAACACCCGCCGAAGACTCTTCCAGTACATACTGTGCATTGAAATATCTAACAAAGTTTACCTCATCCATACGAAACTTAAAAAATCACCTATTTATTTTAGCAAATTTTGACAATTTTTCACTGACTTTTCGTTTTTAACCACCTCCTATAGCAACAATTTAGTGTTCACAGACACCCTTTTGGATACCAACCCCTAGTTTCACCCCTAGGGACTTAGAAAATTTTTACGTGTTTTTGTAAAATTTTGTTTTCGAAAAACACATACAACTTTGATATTTTTTATTAGATTTTGAATTTTTTGGTTTTAAATTACGGGCATTAACTCCCCCTACACGACGACCACCCTCTTGTGGGGTACCGCTGTGTAGTTATTTTCAAATTTTTTGTTTTTATCGTAATATTCTGTTTTTCGCTATAGAAACGAACATTGAGAGTCCTTTATAAGTGTTCGGAGTCATTATTATTGCTGAAATTATTACTTACCTGTGCGTTGACGTACTCCTGAGGTCCTACTGAAGTTTTAGCACCGTCCGACGTCCCGTTGGATCACGACCACCTGAAAAAGGAAGAATTTTGACATTTTTATATAAAAATTTTACATTTTAACTTTTTATTTGGCAACCCTACATCCTATTTTCTAAATTTATACTTATCTGGATTGGGCTAGTCGAGCCCTTTCTCTGGACACCTCATTTGTTAAAATCCGTTTGATAGAAAGTCAAAAAACACCCGCCGAAGACTCTTCCAGTACACACTGTGCATTGAAATATCTAACAAAGTTTACCTCATCCATACGAAACTTAAAAAATCACCTATTTATTTTAGCAAATTTTGACAATTTTTCACTGACTTTTCGTTTTTAACCACCTCCTATAGCAACAATTTAGTGTTCACAGACACCCTTTTGGATACCAACCCCTAGTTTCACCCCTAGGGACTTAGAAAATTTTTACGTGTTTTTGTAAAATTTTGTTTTCGAAAAACACATACAACTTTGATATTTTTTATTAGATTTTGAATTTTTTGGTTTTAAATTACGGGCATTAACTCCCCCTACACGACGACCACCCTCTTGTGGGGTACCGCTGTGTAGTTATTTTCAAATTTTTTGTTTTTATCGTAATATTCTGTTTTTCGCTATAGAAACGAACATTGAGAGTCCTTTATAAGTGTTCGGAGTCATTATTATTGCTGAAATTATTACTTACCTGTGCGTTGACGTACTCCTGAGGTCCTACTGAAGTTTTAGCACCGTCCGACGTCCCGTTGGATCACGACCACCTGAAAAAGGAAGAATTTTGACATTTTTATATAAAAATTTTACATTTTAACTTTTTATTTGGCAACCCTACATCCTATTTTCTAAATTTATACTTATCTGGATTGGGCTAGTCGAGCCCTTTCTCTGGACACCTCATTTGTTAAAATCCGTTTGATAGAAAGTCAAAAAACACCCGCCGAAGACTCTTCCAGTACATACTGTGCATTGAAATATCTAACAAAGTTTACCTCATCCATACGAAACTTAAAAAATCACCTATTTATTTTAGCAAATTTTGACAATTTTTCACTGACTTTTCGTTTTTAACCACCTCCTATAGCAACAATTTAGTGTTCACAGACACCCTTTTGGATACCAACCCCTAGTTTCACCCCTAGGGACTTAGAAAATTTTTACGTGTTTTTGTAAAATTTTGTTTTCGAAAAACACATACAACTTTGATATTTTTTATTAGATTTTGAATTTTTTGGTTTTAAATTACGGGCATTAACTCCCCCTACACGACGACCACCCTCTTGTGGGGTACCGCTGTGTAGTTATTTTCAAATTTTTTGTTTTTATCGTAATATTCTGTTTTTCGCTATAGAAACGAACATTGAGAGTCCTTTATAAGTGTTCGGAGTCATTATTATTGCTGAAATTATTACTTACCTGTGCGTTGACGTACTCCTGAGGTCCTACTGAAGTTTTAGCACCGTCCGACGTCCCGTTGGATCACGACCACCTGAAAAAGGAAGAATTTTGACATTTTTATATAAAAATTTTACATTTTAACTTTTTATTTGGCAACCCTACATCCTATTTTCTAAATTTATACTTATCTGGATTGGGCTAGTCGAGCCCTTTCTCTGGACACCTCATTTGTTAAAATCCGTTTGATAGAAAGTCAAAAAACACCCGCCGAAGACTCTTCCAGTACATACTGTGCATTGAAATATCTAACAAAGTTTACCTCATCCATACGAAACTTAAAAAATCACCTATTTATTTTAGCAAATTTTGACAATTTTTCACTGACTTTTCGTTTTTAACCACCTCCTATAGCAACAATTTAGTGTTCACAGACACCCTTTTGGATACCAACCCCTAGTTTCACCCCTAGGGACTTAGAAAATTTTTACGTGTTTTTGTAAAATTTTGTTTTCGAAAAACACATACAACTTTGATATTTTTTATTAGATTTTGAATTTTTTGGTTTTAAATTACGGGCATTAACTCCCCCTACACGACGACCACCCTCTTGTGGGGTACCGCTGTGTAGTTATTTTCAAATTTTTTGTTTTTATCGTAATATTCTGTTTTTCGCTATAGAAACGAACATTGAGAGTCCTTTATAAGTGTTCGGAGTCATTATTATTGCTGAAATTATTACTTACCTGTGCGTTGACGTACTCCTGAGGTCCTACTGAAGTTTTAGCACCGTCCGACGTCCCGTTGGATCACGACCACCTGAAAAAGGAAGAATTTTGACATTTTTATATAAAAATTTTACATTTTAACTTTTTATTTGGCAACCCTACATCCTATTTTCTAAATTTATACTTATCTGGATTGGGCTAGTCGAGCCCTTTCTCTGGACACCTCATTTGTTAAAATCCGTTTGATAGAAAGTCAAAAAACACCCGCCGAAGACTCTTCCAGTACATACTGTGCATTGAAATATCTAACAAAGTTTACCTCATCCATACGAAACTTAAAAAATCACCTATTTATTTTAGCAAATTTTGACAATTTTTCACTGACTTTTCGTTTTTAACCACCTCCTATAGCAACAATTTAGTGTTCACAGACACCCTTTTGGATACCAACCCCTAGTTTCACCCCTAGGGACTTAGAAAATTTTTACGTGTTTTTGTAAAATTTTGTTTTCGAAAAACACATACAACTTTGATATTTTTTATTAGATTTTGAATTTTTTGGTTTTAAATTACGGGCATTAACTCCCCCTACACGACGACCACCCTCTTGTGGGGTACCGCTGTGTAGTTATTTTCAAATTTTTTGTTTTTATCGTAATATTCTGTTTTTCGCTATAGAAACGAACATTGAGAGTCCTTTATAAGTGTTCGGAGTCATTATTATTGCTGAAATTATTACTTACCTGTGCGTTGACGTACTCCTGAGGTCCTACTGAAGTTTTAGCACCGTCCGACGTCCCGTTGGATCACGACCACCTGAAAAAGGAAGAATTTTGACATTTTTATATAAAAATTTTACATTTTAACTTTTTATTTGGCAACCCTACATCCTATTTTCTAAATTTATACTTATCTGGATTGGGCTAGTCGAGCCCTTTCTCTGGACACCTCATTTGTTAAAATCCGTTTGATAGAAAGTCAAAAAACACCCGCCGAAGACTCTTCCAGTACATACTGTGCATTGAAATATCTAACAAAGTTTACCTCATCCATACGAAACTTAAAAAATCACCTATTTATTTTAGCAAATTTTGACAATTTTTCACTGACTTTTCGTTTTTAACCACCTCCTATAGCAACAATTTAGTGTTCACAGACACCCTTTTGGATACCAACCCCTAGTTTCACCCCTAGGGACTTAGAAAATTTTTACGTGTTTTTGTAAAATTTTGTTTTCGAAAAACACATACAACTTTGATATTTTTTATTAGATTTTGAATTTTTTGGTTTTAAATTACGGGCATTAACTCCCCCTACACGACGACCACCCTCTTGTGGGGTACCGCTGTGTAGTTATTTTCAAATTTTTTGTTTTTATCGTAATATTCTGTTTTTCGCTATAGAAACGAACATTGAGAGTCCTTTATAAGTGTTCGGAGTCATTATTATTGCTGAAATTATTACTTACCTGTGCGTTGACGTACTCCTGAGGTCCTACTGAAGTTTTAGCACCGTCCGACGTCCCGTTGGATCACGACCACCTGAAAAAGGAAGAATTTTGACATTTTTATATAAAAATTTTACATTTTAACTTTTTATTTGGCAACCCTACATCCTATTTTCTAAATTTATACTTATCTGGATTGGGCTAGTCGAGCCCTTTCTCTGGACACCTCATTTGTTAAAATCCGTTTGATAGAAAGTCAAAAAACACCCGCCGAAGACTCTTCCAGTACATACTGTGCATTGAAATATCTAACAAAGTTTACCTCATCCATACGAAACTTAAAAAATCACCTATTTATTTTAGCAAATTTTGACAATTTTTCACTGACTTTTCGTTTTTAACCACCTCCTATAGCAACAATTTAGTGTTCACAGACACCCTTTTGGATACCAACCCCTAGTTTCACCCCTAGGGACTTAGAAAATTTTTACGTGTTTTTGTAAAATTTTGTTTTCGAAAAACACATACAACTTTGATATTTTTTATTAGATTTTGAATTTTTTGGTTTTAAATTACGGGCATTAACTCCCCCTACACGACGACCACCCTCTTGTGGGGTACCGCTGTGTAGTTATTTTCAAATTTTTTGTTTTTATCGTAATATTCTGTTTTTCGCTATAGAAACGAACATTGAGAGTCCTTTATAAGTGTTCGGAGTCATTATTATTGCTGAAATTATTACTTACCTGTGCGTTGACGTACTCCTGAGGTCCTACTGAAGTTTTAGCACCGTCCGACGTCCCGTTGGATCACGACCACCTGAAAAAGGAAGAATTTTGACATTTTTATATAAAAATTTTACATTTTAACTTTTTATTTGGCAACCCTACATCCTATTTTCTAAATTTATACTTATCTGGATTGGGCTAGTCGAGCCCTTTCTCTGGACACCTCATTTGTTAAAATCCGTTTGATAGAAAGTCAAAAAACACCCGCCGAAGACTCTTCCAGTACATACTGTGCATTGAAATATCTAACAAAGTTTACCTCATCCATACGAAACTTAAAAAATCACCTATTTATTTTAGCAAATTTTGACAATTTTTCACTGACTTTTCGTTTTTAACCACCTCCTATAGCAACAATTTAGTGTTCACAGACACCCTTTTGGATACCAACCCCTAGTTTCACCCCTAGGGACTTAGAAAATTTTTACGTGTTTTTGTAAAATTTTGTTTTCGAAAAACACATACAACTTTGATATTTTTTATTAGATTTTGAATTTTTTGGTTTTAAATTACGGGCATTAACTCCCCCTACACGACGACCACCCTCTTGTGGGGTACCGCTGTGTAGTTATTTTCAAATTTTTTGTTTTTATCGTAATATTCTGTTTTTCGCTATAGAAACGAACATTGAGAGTCCTTTATAAGTGTTCGGAGTCATTATTATTGCTGAAATTATTACTTACCTGTGCGTTGACGTACTCCTGAGGTCCTACTGAAGTTTTAGCACCGTCCGACGTCCCGTTGGATCACGACCACCTGAAAAAGGAAGAATTTTGACATTTTTATATAAAAATTTTACATTTTAACTTTTTATTTGGCAACCCTACATCCTATTTTCTAAATTTATACTTATCTGGATTGGGCTAGTCGAGCCCTTTCTCTGGACACCTCATTTGTTAAAATCCGTTTGATAGAAAGTCAAAAAACACCCGCCGAAGACTCTTCCAGTACATACTGTGCATTGAAATATCTAACAAAGTTTACCTCATCCATACGAAACTTAAAAAATCACCTATTTATTTTAGCAAATTTTGACAATTTTTCACTGACTTTTCGTTTTTAACCACCTCCTATAGCAACAATTTAGTGTTCACAGACACCCTTTTGGATACCAACCCCTAGTTTCACCCCTAGGGACTTAGAAAATTTTTACGTGTTTTTGTAAAATTTTGTTTTCGAAAAACACATACAACTTTGATATTTTTTATTAGATTTTGAATTTTTTGGTTTTAAATTACGGGCATTAACTCCCCCTACACGACGACCACCCTCTTGTGGGGTACCGCTGTGTAGTTATTTTCAAATTTTTTGTTTTTATCGTAATATTCTGTTTTTCGCTATAGAAACGAACATTGAGAGTCCTTTATAAGTGTTCGGAGTCATTATTATTGCTGAAATTATTACTTACCTGTGCGTTGACGTACTCCTGAGGTCCTACTGAAGTTTTAGCACCGTCCGACGTCCCGTTGGATCACGACCACCTGAAAAAGGAAGAATTTTGACATTTTTATATAAAAATTTTACATTTTAACTTTTTATTTGGCAACCCTACATCCTATTTTCTAAATTTATACTTATCTGGATTGGGCTAGTCGAGCCCTTTCTCTGGACACCTCATTTGTTAAAATCCGTTTGATAGAAAGTCAAAAAACACCCGCCGAAGACTCTTCCAGTACATACTGTGCATTGAAATATCTAACAAAGTTTACCTCATCCATACGAAACTTAAAAAATCACCTATTTATTTTAGCAAATTTTGACAATTTTTCACTGACTTTTCGTTTTTAACCACCTCCTATAGCAACAATTTAGTGTTCACAGACACCCTTTTGGATACCAACCCCTAGTTTCACCCCTAGGGACTTAGAAAATTTTTACGTGTTTTTGTAAAATTTTGTTTTCGAAAAACACATACAACTTTGATATTTTTTATTAGATTTTGAATTTTTTGGTTTTAAATTACGGGCATTAACTCCCCCTACACGACGACCACCCTCTTGTGGGGTACCGCTGTGTAGTTATTTTCAAATTTTTTGTTTTTATCGTAATATTCTGTTTTTCGCTATAGAAACGAACATTGAGAGTCCTTTATAAGTGTTCGGAGTCATTATTATTGCTGAAATTATTACTTACCTGTGCGTTGACGTACTCCTGAGGTCCTACTGAAGTTTTAGCACCGTCCGACGTCCCGTTGGATCACGACCACCTGAAAAAGGAAGAATTTTGACATTTTTATATAAAAATTTTACATTTTAACTTTTTATTTGGCAACCCTACATCCTATTTTCTAAATTTATACTTATCTGGATTGGGCTAGTCGAGCCCTTTCTCTGGACACCTCATTTGTTAAAATCCGTTTGATAGAAAGTCAAAAATTCGCCCGCCCATCCTCCCTGTAGTGGCCTGACACGTTAAGTAGGATCCGTACATTGAGATTTTAATTTAGGTTTTAGTTTTTAAGGACACAGTTTTTCGGCAATATACACCGATAAGGCAAATTTGACCGAAACCCTGACTCCCGATCCCTATTGATCGGGACATTAGTTATAGTTTTTGACTTTTAATCGCTCTTTAAAGCCCTATTGGCACCTAGTTCTAAGATTTTATCGAGATATTATTTATTGACTTTTAACCAATTATTTTTATTGTATTATTTTAATTATTATTTCATATTAATTTGTGACTTCCGGCCTATTGGCTAATAATTGTATTTGATTAGATCTTTTGATTAAAAACTTCTTTTACATCTTGTTAGGATAGACTCAGGTTGTGCGGCGTATCACCCAGCCCTTTACACTGAGTGGTGCGTTGCACCAGGTCGAGCAAGGCTTACTGAAGCTCTGGGCAGGACCCAGTTGCCGCATCTCCGGGGGCCTTTGGACCCTTCCTCATAGCAAGAAGGGTTGCCCTGCTAAGGAGCCCGCAGATCAAGCTGCTGGGACACCGCCGATTAACTGTGATAATTTACTTGTGTGCTCGTCCTGTGTTTTATTTTATTCTGTGTTGTCCTATTTATTAAAAAGAAAAAATGTTTGGTTATCGCACGCCCGCTAAAACGCAAACTGCCTCACCCTCCAACGGTACTCCTCCTGGCACCACGTCAAAAGTGAGCCCAGCTCAGCCAGCACAGACAAGTGTCAGGCGGAGTGTCGGGGAATGGGAGGCCAGCCAAACCCTCTTGCCCTGTTCGGCACCAGCCGCTCCCACGAAGCCCAAAAAGACCACCGCGAAGAGCACAACACCAGCTCCACGGGATCTAGTGGGCGCGGCGGATGCCCCTGCGGCTGGTAGAGTCCAGCTAGCGAAGAACCTGGTGACCAAGGCAAAGATGGCCGTAGGGCAGAGCCGTAACCTCCGCTCCGACATCAAGGAGGCGGTCACCCAGGCCATAGATGGACTCTACCGGCTGGTTAAGGAGGCCGAAACGGGCAAGGGGCAAAGCCATACTGAGACCGCGCCAGTGCCACCTATCACTGTCGATGCGGCCCCCACGGTCCAAGTTCCAGCTCAAAACCCAGAACTCTCTCAGCTGCTCACCTCACTAGCGAACCATTCCAAGCTGATGAGGGAGAGCAGCGAGAAGATGGAGGAGCTGAAGACCTCTCTGGCGAAGCAGTCGAGTGCTCTGGAGGCGGCCACATACGCGAGCGTAGTCGCGGCTCCCAAACCGACATCGGTGCCGTCGCGACCAACGCTGCACTCGGTAGTGGTCGCCTCGAGTGACACTCAAGAGACTGGTGAGCAGGTGCTGGAAAAAATCCGCACCGCCATCAACGCCAGAGAAGGGGGCATCTGCATCGACAGAGTCAGGAAGGCAAAGGACAGGAAGGTCGTCATCAGCTGCCGGAACGAGGAGGAGCGGAGCAGGGTCCGGGAAAAGCTAAAGTCGGCCGGTCAGCAACTGACCGTGCAGGACATAGCGAACCAGGACCCGCTCATAATCCTCAGGGACGTCCTCGCATTCAACACGGACGAGGACGTGTTAAAGGCCCTGAGGAAGCAGAACACCACGCTCTTCACCGGTCTCGCGGCTGGAGACGACCGCGTCGCGGTCAAATACCGGAAGCGGGCGCGCAATAGCCTTACGTGTCACATCGTTGCGCGAGTATCCCCCACCTTGTGGAGCCGTCTGACGGGGGCGGCTGCTGTGTACATCGACATGCAACGGATTAGGGTCGAGGACCAATCTCCCCTAATCCAATGCTCCCTCTGTTTGGGATATGGGCACAGCAGACGTCTCTGTTCGGAGAAGGAGGAAGCCTGCAGCCACTGCGGTGGCCCCCATCTGGGCAAAGATTGCCCACAAGTGCGGACCGGTGCACCCCCCTCTTGCTGTAACTGCACCAGGGCGAAGGTGGACGGGCCGGCGCATAATGCATTCAGCCCGGACTGCCCGGTGCGGCGTAGGTGGGATGCACTGGCCCGCGCTAAAATAGCGTATTGCTAAGGGCGCCACCGCGGAAACAAAGGCATACAACATCATGCAGGCTAACCTCCAGCGTAAAGAGCTGGCAACCGCTGAGCTGTTCAGGGGTGCTTCACAGGCTAGGGCGGCTTTCGCCCTATTACAAGAGCCGTACGTGGGTTCTATTCGGAGAATGCGAAGTTATCGTGGGTCGAGAATTTTCCAGGCCGCGGAGGAGGAAGAGGGCACTGTAAAGGCCGCCATAGCGGTCTTTGACCAAGACCTAGACGTCATACAGTGCCCAGAACTCACCACGCACAACATCGCCGTGGCGAGGATCCGGACCCGCGCCTGGGAAATCATAGCAGTCTCGGCCTACTTCGAACCGGATAGGCCCATCGAACCATATCTGGAGCACCTCAGACTAGTTCAGCGGAAGCTAGGAAGTCGAAACCTCATCGTAGGGGGCGACTTCAACGCCAAGAGCCCATGGTGGGGGAGCACAATAGAGGACCAACGTGGAGAAGTTGCAAGCGGCACCCTGGAGGAACTTGAGTTGCAGGTACTCAACAGTGGCACCCTGCCCACCTTTGACACCATTCGAGGGGGCAGGAGGTTTTGCAGCCACGTCGACGTAACGGCATGCTCGGTGGATCTTCTCGATCTGGTGGAAGGCTGGAAGATCGACGAAGGGCTGACATCTTCGGACCACAACGGCATTAGGTTTAAAATTAAATTAATAAAATCCACAGGCACAAACATCAAAACGACAACAAGGGTATACAACACAAAAAAGGCAAATTGGGTCCAGTTTCGTGAGAAACTGGACCAATTTAAAATATTAAATAACATAAACAAAATAGAAATAGACCAAATTAATAACATTCGAAATTTAGAAAGATTAGTAGAAACATTTTTAGGCACAGTTCAGCAAGCATGCACAGAAACTATACCCTTGATAAAATCATCTAACAAAATTACTTTGCCGTGGTGGTCCGAAGAACTCGACGCCCTGAAGAGGGAGGTCGCCACCAGAAAGAGAAGAGTCCGCTGCGCCGCTCCAGTCCGTCGGCAGACCGTCGTCAACGAGTACCTGCAACTCAAAGAAGAATACGAGAAAAAAGCCCGAAGCGCCCAGACCCAGAGCTGGAAGGAGTTCTGCTCTAAACAGGACCGGGAGGGGGTTTGGGAGGGCATATACAGAGTGATCGGAAGAACCGCAACCCGACATGAAGACGCAACCCTGGTGAAAGCCGGCGTACATTTGACTCCTGCGGAGTCCGCAACGCACCTGGCAGAAACCTTCTACCCTGAAGATCGGGAGGAGGAGGATTTAGAAGAGCACAAGGACACCCGACGTCTCGCACTGCGCGTAAACGACCGGGTCCATGATGAGGTGCATGACCCGCCGTTTACGACGCATGAGCTTATTACCGCGGTGTCCGCCTTCAATCCTAAGAAGGCGCCAGGTGCGGACGGCTTCACCGCAGACATCTGCCGTGCGACCATTCTCCAAGACCCCGACGCGTTCCTTGCCCTGGCCAACAAATGCCTCAGTCTTGGTCACTTCCCTGCGAAGTGGAAAGAAGCCACAGTCGTGGTACTGAGGAAGCCGGGCAAGGATAACTACTCCGTCGCGAAGAGCTACAGGCCAATTGGGCTCCTGCCTGTAATGGGGAAGGTCCTGGAGAAGATGGTTGTAACGAGGCTCCAGTGGCACCTAGTACCGAGGATGAGTACTCGCCAGTACGGCTTTATGCCCCAGCGCAGCACCGAGGACGCCCTCTATAATCTAGTGAACCAAATAAGGGACGAGATCAAGGGCAAAAAATTGGTCACCCTCGTCTCACTAGACATAGAGGGCGCCTTTGATAGCGCCTGGTGGCCAGCCATCAAGGTCCGACTGGCTGAGGAAAAGTGTCCGGTGAACATTAGGCGGCTGCTGGATAGCTACCTCGACGACAGATGTGTGCGGCTCCGGTACGCCGGCGCCGAACATTTTCGGAGCACCGAAAAGGGTTGCGTCCAGGGTTCGATCAGCGGTCCGATCCTCTGGAATGTCCTCCTAGACCCCCTCCTGAAGGGTCTGCACGAACGGGGGGTCATGTGCCAAGCATTTGCAGATGACGTGGTCTTGCTGTTCGCCGGGTACAGCGCGCGGGAAGTTCAAAAGCATGCCAATGCCGCCCTCGATTTCGTTCAGAAGTGGGGTGTCACAAATAAACTTAGGTTTGCTCCGCACAAAACATGTGCCATGTTACTTACGAGCAAACTTAAGTATGACACACCGCTTCTGCGCATGGATGGGGTCGACATTGGCATGTCTCGCGAAATTAAGATCTTGGGCCTGACTATAGACGATAAGCTGACTTTTAACACCCACGTCGGCAACGTCTGTAGGAAGGCCCTAAACATCGGGAAACAGCTCCAGCGCGCCGCCAAAGTCAGCTGGGGACTGAACCCCGATGTGATCCGCGTGCTGTACACGGCGACGGTGGAGCCCGTCATTCTGTATGCCGCAGCAGCGTGGGCACCCGCCGCTGAGAAGCTGGGTATCCGCAAGCTCCTAAACTCTGTGCAACGGGGCTTCGCACAGAAGATCTGCAAGTCCTACCGCACTGTCTCCCTCAACTCGGCCCTATTACTGGCCGGGTTACTGCCCTTGGACCTCCGTATTAAGGAGGCCGCCGAATTGTACGAGGCTCGCAAGGGGTCAACCCGACTGGTACTGGGGGACCGGGAGGTGGAGCGTGTGGTGGGATTTGCGGAGCTTCCGCATCCGGCTCTGCGTATGGACTTGAGGTTCGTGTGTCTCGACGACCAAAGTCTGGTAGACCAACACAACGTGCAGTCGCTCAGAATCTTTACCGACGGCAGCAAGCTTCAGGGCAAGGTCGGCGCCGCGTTGTCCATGTGGAACAACCGGGCCGAACTGAGAAGCCGAAAACTGAGCTTGCCAGCGTACTGCACAGTCTACCAGGCTGAACTCTTGGCCATATGCAGAGCTACGGGCGAGGCCCTGAAAGCCAGGGAAGGGAGCTGCGGCATCTACAGCGACTCGCGTGCGGCGCTGCAGGCCGTGACCAACCCCGGGTCCATGCACTCTCTCGCAATCGAGGCGCGCCGAAACCTCAGCGAGGCTTTGAGCCAGGGCAAAGATGTCACTTTGTTCTGGATCAAAGCCCACGCCGGCATCGACGGCAACGAGCGCGCCGATGAGCTAGCCAAGGAAGCGGCACTTTCGAGTCGGAGGAAGCCTGACTACGGCCGGTGTCCGCTTTCATTCGTCAAGCAAGAACTGCGTAACAGTACGCTTGACGAATGGAATCGGAGATATCGGTCGGGTGAGACGGCCTCCGTCACGAAAGTGTTCTTCCCAGACGCGAGGGAGGCGCATGGACTTGTGCGAAAAATCCAGCCGCAGGGGATCATGACGCAGATCTTCACGGGCCATGGCGGGTTCGCCCAATACTTGCACCGATTCAGGTGTCGGGAGAGCCCGTCATGTGTTTGTGACCCTGCGGTGGAGGAAAGGGTGCAGCACATAATTTTTGAGTGCCCAATGTTCTGCACCCAGCGCTACGGGCTCGAGCAGAAGCTCGATTCGGCCTTTTCGCTCGAGGAGGCCCCGAGCCTCCTCGCGAATAAAAACTCAAGGCCACAATTCATAGAATATGCTCAACAGATATGCAAAATCGTTGTGGAGAGAAACGCATCGGATTGATCGGGTGCGTTTCTTTCCACGATCTCCATTTTTATTTTTTATTTATTTTCATATACATTTATTTATAAAGTTATAAGAAGGCGCAACAGAAGAGAAAGCACAGAATTAATAAAACAAATATAAAAAGGACTCTGATCATGTCAGAGGTAAGGGCGGAGGGAGGAATAAAAAAAAAAAAAAAAAAACCTAACCTAACCTGGGGCGGGTCCCCAAGTGAGTTTGAGTACGTCCTCGTCGTCCGCCCTGGACCCCGTCCTGACCACCGTAACGGAGTGGCAGGCGGGTGACCGAATCTCAGGCTCCAAACTTGTGGACATTAAACAGTGACTTTTGATTGCGATAATGAGTGAAAATATGGATGCGATATTTGATTGGTCGGAGGAGACTCCTGGAGGAGGAGTGGAGGAGATGGCGGCAGTGATTGAGACGCGGGCCGCGAGGCCACGCGTCTCTCCTGCAGAGCCAGTCGTAATGTTAGAGCGTATGATGGACGCTTCGTCGAATGACCTTTCGCGCTCATCGTCTCCTGCGATGGGACGGTTCTGGCTGAAGCGGACCAACTCCGCCTCAGACCTGGAATCGCGAAGTGCGAGTCCTAAGCGCGGTCGTGGCCGCCCTATCACCACTGGCGAATATGCAGGTCTTGCTAAGGCTAAGGCCGATTTAAATGCGGCAAAGGCCAGGGAGCTCGAGCTTCAAGCCGAGAAAGAGTTGGCGGAGGAGTTGCGCCTGCAGCGGCAGAGGGCTCTCTATTTAAGAGAGACTCCCAATCCGCAGAACCAGCCCATCCCGCAGGCATCGGGTATCACTACCTTGGTGGCTACTCAGCTCAGCTCGGAGCAGCTGACCTCATCAATTGAGGCATCGTTGGCGATAGTGCAAAAGGTCGCCTCTAAAAGTTCAAACCTGAAGGGCCAATACGTGCGGGACCTTCACAACGCGTGTTCCGTTATAATGGAGAATGTGCGCGTGCTCCGGTCCCGCACTGAATCTGAAGAAGTGGCCCAACTGCAGGCAGAGTTGACCGCAGTAAGAGCAGAGATGCGGGCCTGGAAGCAGCAGGCAGAGACTGCACCGCCTGTGATGAGCCGCGATGAGATCGCGGTATTTATCGACGCGCGAATCGCAGGTATCCAGGATCGCCTGCTTCCTGAGGTCCGCATTCGCCCACCTCTGCAGGCAGACAGACGCAATGCAGCGCGTCAATCAGGAGCTGAACCCGCACCCCAGCCAGAGCTTCAAGGTCTCTCTGCGGCGTCGCCGCCTCTTCATACGTCCTCGCCCCCTCCTCTTCCTTCTCCTGCGCCAGTTGGGCAAGAGGAATCTTGCCCTGTTTGGGCTTACAGGGGGGAAGAAGAAGAAAACGAAGAAGAAAAAAACGTCAGCTGCGGCGAGGGAGGCAGAAGCTGCCCGCCTCTCGAGACAGCAGCCATCGTCGACACCTCCATCGGTCCCCGCTCCCGTCACGCAAAGTCAATGGAGCACGGTGGCTGCACGGACAAAGCCGACAACGTCCCAGGCTGCTCCAGCAGTACCACTCACAAAGAAGAAGCCTGGCGCCCGTAAATTGCGCACCCCTAACACTGCAGCTATCACGCTCACGCTTCAGCCGGGTGCCGCAGAGCAGGGCGTCACTTTTGCGCAAGTCCTCAGCAAAGCCGAGAGTGCAATCGACCTCAAAGCTTTGGGGATTGACGGCTTACGATTCCGCACTGCCGTAACTGGTGCGAAAATCCTTGAGGTGACCGGCGTCGACCGAGTGCAAAAGGCGGATGCGCTCGCAGTAAGATTGAGGTCGGTGCTGGATGAGGTCCGTATTGCTAGGCCGGAGAGATGTGTGGAGATGCGCATCTCTGGCCTAAGCGAATCGGCCTCAAAAGAAAAGGTGGCGGCATCGCTGGCAGCAGAGGGTGGCTGCTCAGCCGATTTAATTAAAGTGGGGGACATCCAGCGTTCAGCTGGGCGCCAGGGCACTGCCTGGCTGCGTTGCCCGGTTGAGGCGGCGAAGAAACTTGTGGACGGTCGCAGAATTTATGTCGGGTGGTCGCAAGTCACCTTGACCACCCTGGACCCAAGGCCGGCACGGTGCTTCCGCTGCCTCGAGCCGGGACATGTGGGAACTAAGTGCACGTCGTCCACTGATCGCAGCGCAGTCTGTTTCAACTGCGGGCAGCTGGGTCATAAGGCGGCTGCCTGCTCTGCGGAGCCCTGCTGCCCTATTTGTGTGTCGGCAGGTGTATCGTCTGGCCACAAATTAGGGTCAGCGCAATGTAAGCCGGTCCCACGTAATAGAGGCCAGCCTAAAAGTAGACCCGCAAGCGGGGCGCATTCTTCGCTCACCCCCGCCCAGCAGGAACATGCCGAGGAGGAGATGGACACCGCCCCAATATAATGGCCCACACCGTCTCTATACTGCAGGCCAACGTCAACCACTGCGTCACGGCTCAGGATCTCTTGGCCCAGTCTATGGCGCAGTGGCAGACGACAGTGGCAGTAGTCGCCGAGCCGTACTTCGTTCGCGACGCCCCTAATTGGGCCAGCGACAATTGCAGCTCGGTGGCTATCGTCGCCCAGCAAACGGCTCCACCATTCGACTGTGTGCGGAGAGGTCGCGGTTGTATACTCGTCGCGCTGGGCGGCGCTGCAGTGGTTGGGGTGTACTGCCCCCCCAGTTGGAGCCTCGCCGAATTTGAACTGTTGCTCACGGAGGTCGGGGCTCTACTGGCTGAAGTGCACCCCACCCCGGCAGTGGTGGCCGGGGATTTCAACGCACATTCACGCGCGTGGGGTTCCCCGGCAACCGATGCTCGAGGGGAGATGGTAGAGGAGTGGGCGGTGTCGCAAGGCTTGGTTCTGCTTAACCGAGGGTCAGTTCACACTCTGGTGCGTCCACAGGGGAGGTCCATAGTTGATCTGTCGTTTGCCAGTTCTGACCTGGCACGACGGATCGGGAACTGGCGGGTCGTCGAGGGGGTGGAGACTGCATCGGACCACCGATACATTCGTTTTGATATCGTCCCCGCCGCCTCGGCGGCTCGTGTTGATTTGAACCGTCCCTTGGTTGGAGAAGGTCCGCGGTGGAGACTGGGTACATTGGATCGAGAGCTGGCCAAAGAGGCGGCTATCGTCGAGCGATGGGCTACGTCTGACAGTGGCCTGGATGTGGACGTGCGGTGTGAGCGGCTTGCTGGAGCACTTACTCGCGTCTGCGACGCTTCAATGCAGAGGGCGAGGCCTATTCCGCCCCGGAAGCAAGTGTACTGGTGGCGTCCCCACCTAGCCGGGCTGCGTACAGCTTGTAACGCAGCCCAGAGGCAGTACACCCGCAGCCGAAGGCGAGCCGTGAGAGACCTCGCCCGTGAAGAGCTGTTGCACGCCACGTACCGGGCCGCTCGTGAGGCCTTAAGCTCGGCGATAAGAGCCGCCAAAGAGGAGTCGTGGAGGGAATGGCTTGAAAGCCTCGACCAAGATCCGTGGGGGCGCCCGTACAAGAATGTGAGTCAGAAACTCCGGCCTTGGGCGCCGCCCCTCACTAGAACTCTCGAGCCGGCCCTTCTAGACCGAGTCGTTAATGCCCTCTTCCCTGCCAGGGAAGACTTTGTCCCACCGCGAATGGTCGCACCGAGTGAAGTGCCGGCAGATGACGGGGCAATACCTCCCGTGTCTGAGGCAGAGTTGGGGGCTGCGATACTGACACTTAAGTCCAGAAATCGCGCCCCAGGTCCAGACGGAGTGCCTGGGAAGGTGGTTGCCGCCGTTATGCCGGCACTAGAAGAGGAGACACTGTCCCTCACTGTCCCTGTCGGGGTGTTTGCTGTCAGGGCGATTCCCGCAACGATGGAAGACCGGCAAGCTCGTGCTGCTTAAAAAGCACGGGCGCCCAGCCGAGTCGCCGTCCGCCTACCGCCCCATCGTTTTGCTCGACGATACGTGCAAGCTGTTTGAGCGAGTGCTCGCTGCGCGTCTCGTCAACCACTTGGAGGGGGCGGGGCCCAATCTCAGTGACGGCCAGTTCGGCTTTCGTCGCGGGAGGTCTACCCTCGACGCTATATCCCGACTCAGGGACAGTGTGGACGTTGCGGTTGCAGGGGGTAAGGTGTTGTTGGCAGTATCGCTAGATATAGCAAACGCCTTCAACACCCTCCCCTGGGAGACCATTGCTGAGGCGTTAAGGTACCACAACGTACCGTGGTACCTCAGGCGTGTCCTTGCGGACTACTTCGTGGACCGGGTCATCATCTACCCGGCCCAAAGCGGTGTGGCTCGCAAGGGCATGTCTTGTGGCGTTCCACAGGGGTCGGTCCTTGGGCCGCTCCTGTGGAACATAGGATATGATTGGGTCCTGCGCGGCGCTAATCTTCGGGGTGTCGGTGTTTTATGTTATGCTGACGACACCCTAGTCACCGCGCGGGCCCAATCCTTTCGTGACGCCTGTGTCTTAGCGACGGCGGGCGTCGCCCATGTCGTGCGCCGTATTGGAGCGCTTGGTTTGACTGTGGCCCTCGAAAAGTCTGAGGCCCTCTTCTTCCATGGACCTCGTCAGACGCCGCCTCGAGGTCGGTCTATTGTGGTGGGTGGCACGCCGATCGCTATCGGTACCAGTCTGAAGTACCTCGGGCTGGTACTTGATAGTCGATGGCGTTTCGCGGAGCATTTCCGGCAAATGTCTCCGAAGTTGTTGTCTTTTGCCGGAATGCTCTCGCGGCTGCTGCCCAACAGCGGAGGACCGGGTTCTGCCTGCCGCCGTCTCTATGATGGAGTGGTGCGCTCTAAGGCGCTCTATGGAGCGCCAATCTGGGCGGAGTCCCTCTCTGCGGCTAATATTGCGCTGCTGCGGCGCTCGCAGCGCGCCATCGCGCAGAGAGGTGCACGGGCGTACCACACCGTGTCTTGCGAGGCGGCGTGTTTGATCGCGGGCAGTATCCCTTGGGATTTAGAGGCCGGCGTCTTAAAGAGGGTGTATGAGGAGGGCGCCTTAATGCGGCGCGAATTTGGAGGTCGTCCGCTTCCGGAGGAGATCGATCGCTGGAGACAGGCGGCTCGCGACGATCTCTTCCGCAAATGGAACGAAAGGCTGGGTGCGACCCGTAGTAGCCTGTTGTTGGTGGGGGCTATTCGGCCCGTCCTGCGCCAGTGGATTGAGAGGCGGCATGGGGCCCCGACCTATCACCTTACGCAGCTGCTCACAGGTCATGGCTGCTTCGCCAAATATCTGTGGGAAGTTGTAGGTATAGAGTCGGAGCCTCAGTGCAAACACTGCGCCAGTAGAGAGGTGGACACGGCCTATCACACCTTGGCCGTGTGTGAGGCGTGGGACGGCCAGAGAGCAGCCCTCAGGCAAGTTGTAGGAGAGGAGAGTGGGGATTTGTTGCTGTCGGCCTTAGTTTGGAAAATGGCCGACAGCGAAGTTTGTTGGGCCGCCGTCGCCTCGTTTGCTAGTGAAGTGATGGCGGCGAAGAGAGAGGCCCTTCGGGAGCGGGAGCGAGCAGGGCTCACCCTCCCACCTCGAAGGCCCCCGGTGAGGGGACCCGGCGTGCGCTTTATGCCCGCGTCCCCGAGTGAGTGTGGCCACGGGCGGCAGTCGGGGGACTGGCCGATGCCCAATGGCGGAGTGGAGAGATGTGCCCCTGTGTGTTCCAGGGGCGCACTTGGAGGAGGTAGGCCCCACTATCTGTGTTTATTGACTCAGGTAGTGGGGCCTCGAGAGGAGAGCCCGTCATTCTGTTGACGGGCGGCCCTGTCCGAGTCCCGGTGAGGCAACTATCCCGTGGCTCGGAGTAGGGGAAGGAGGAACACCGTGGTGGTTTTAGTGGGTAGTCTGGTCTCTGTCCGAGGCCAGGAGTCCCACACGAAGCTCACCCTACACCCCCGTGCAGGGTGAGCGAAGTGCGCAAACGCATTTCCACCAGGAAAAAAAAAAAAAAAACCTAACCTAACCTAACCTAACCTAACCTAACCTAACCATAGGCATAGGCAGCCTATGGACCAATATTTGAATAGGTTGAAGCTGATTCGAGACGAAGTGGGACCTGGTCATTTGGTCATCGGAGGGGATGCCAACGCGAAAAGCTCTTGGTGGGGGAGCAATGAAGAGGATGTTAGGGGCAGACAGTTCTCTGGGATGCTGGAAGAACTGTGTCTGCACATACTGAATGAAGGCGACACCCCAACATTCGATACCATAAGGGGGGGCATAAGGTACTGCAGCCATGTTGATGTTACTGCTTGCACTGGCGATATGCTACCATGGATTGATGGATGGAGGGTTGATGAAGGGGTAGTGGGGTCCGATCACAATGGCATGATATTTAATATTAATTTAACAAAGGCTAAAGGAACAGACATAAATAGGACAACAAGAAGATATAGTACAAAGAAGGTAAACTGGGAACAGTTTCGTGAGAAACTGGCCCAGTTTATAGATAGAGAAAGAATAATATTGGAAGATATAAAAGAGATAGAAGACATAGACAATATATTGGAAAAGTATAACACCGTAATAACAAGGACGTGTGAGGAGACGCTAACAAAAGTAAAGACGAAGCAAAAAATTAACATGCCATGGTGGTCGGAGGGGCTCGCTGCCTTAAAAAAGGAAGTCGCCATTTTCAGGCGACGAATTAAAAACGCCGCACCGGTTCGACGAGCTGGAGTGGTAAAGCAATACCTCGAAAAGAAGGAAAACTATGAAGAAGAAGTAGAGAAAGCCAAGAACCTTAGTTGGAAGCAGTTTTGCACGAGACAGGAGAAAGAAAGCATGTGGGAGGGATTCTATAGGGTGTTAGAGAGAGCGAGGGTAAGAGTAGAGGATGCTCCACTTGTCGTCGATGGAGTCAGTTTGGATGCCAGTAAATCAGCTGAACTGCTCGCTGCTACATTTTACCCAGAAGACAGAATAGAGGAGGACACCGAAGAACATAAGAAGATACGCGAGGAGGCTTCTCTCGTGAACGAGATGGATCATGATGACTATGACCCTCCGTTCACGGAGGGGGAGCTCTTTAGTGCGGTTCAGAGTTTTAACCCGAAGAAGGCTCCGGGGGCTGATGGCTTCACAGCCGATATCTGTAGTCATGCCATTGGTGCTAGCTCGACACTTTTTCTGGGGCTCCTCAATCGCTGCTACAAATTCAATTATTTCCCTCGAATATGGAAAGAAGCGGTAGTAGTGGTTTTGAGGAAGCCTGGTAAGGATTCATATACCGTACCAAAATCTTTTAGGCCAATTGGACTTCTGCCTGTCCTTGGTAAGGTATATGAAAAGATGCTTGTGGCCCGACTTAAATATCATATACTGCCGGGCATTAGTCCCCGCCAGTATGGATTTATGCCACAAAGGAGTACCGAAGACGCCCTCTATACCCTCATGAGTCACATAAGAGCGAAACTAGACGCAAAGCGTCTGGTTACTCTCGTGTCTCTGGATATAGAGGGGGCCTTCGATTCAGCCTGGTGGCCAGCTATTAAAGTAAGACTGGCGGAGGAGGGATGTCCGGTTGGGTTGAGGAGGGCCATAGGTAGCTACCTTGGTGACAGAGTGGTGCGAGTGCGGTACTTAGGCCAAGAACATCTACGGAGTACTTCAAAGGGATGTGTCCAGGGCTCCATTGGCGGTCCCATATTATGGAACGTGTTGCTCGATCCCTTGCTTCGCGAGTTAGAGAGAATGGGGACATACGTTCAGGCGTTTGCCGATGATGTTGTGTTGGTGTTTGACGGCGAAGAGGCCCAGGAGATTGAGAGGCAGACCAATGCCTCTCTCGAACGTGTGCAGGCGTGGGGTGTCCGAAACAAGCTGAGATTTGCTCCACATAAAACTACAGCGATGGTTATCACGCGAAAGCTAAAGTATGACACTCCGCGCCTGTCCATGGGGGGGATAGACATTGGAATGCACAATGAGGTTAAGCTCCTGGGCCTAACAATAGACAGCCGCCTCACATTCAATGCGCATGTCGGAAACGTTTGCAGGAAGGCTATAGCACTTTATAAAAAGTTGGCGCGTATGGCTCGTATTAGCTGGGGGTTGAACTCGGAGATAATTCGCACGATTTATGTGGCAGTAGTTGAGCCAACGGTGCTTTACGCAGCGAGCGCTTGGCACACTACGGCTAACAAGCTTGGAGTCAAGAAGCAATTAAGTGTGGTTCAACGCGTCTTTGCTCAAAAATTATGCCGTGCCTATCGCACAGTATCCTTGAACTCAGCGCTGCTATTGGCCGGGCTGCTCCCTCTTGACCTTAGGCTACATGAAGTTGCTTTATTGTATGAGGCCAAAGGGGGTAGGTCACAGCAGTGGCTGGGGGATAGGGAAGTAGAGATCTTAGTGCCTGCGCATGAAAAGCCTCACCCCGCAAAACAGTTTAGCATTGGGTTCGGAGACTTGGCAAACGAAGAACTATATCAGGATGGCAGCAAAGATATATCCTGCAAGATCTTTACTGATGGCAGCAAGATTGAGGGTCGAGTCGGTGCTGCGTTGTCGTTATGGCACGGTGAGGCAGAGACAAAAACCCTCAAGCTTGCGCTGCCATCCCACTGCACTGTCTACCAAGCTGAGCTTCTGGCCCTGAGTAAAGCGGTGGAAGAGGCTCTGCGAGCAAAGACGGGAGGAACCACATTTGGTATATTCAGCGACAGAAGAGCTGCCTTGCAGACGGTAGCTGATTGGAACTCTCATCACCCCCTAGCGGTAGGGGCGAGGGCCAATCTACAGAAATGCAGATGCCAGAACAAGGCAGTTTCCTTGTTCTGGATAAAGGCCCACGTAGGGCTGGTGGGTAATGAGAGGGCCGATCATCTGGCGAAGGAGGCGGCGCTGAAATCGAAAAAGGCCAACGATTACGACCTATGCCCATTGTCATTTGTCAGGCAAATAATTCGCAACGATTCGCTTGACAAATGGGACAAAAGATACCGCGAAGGCGAGACTGCATCTGGGACTAGGTTGTTCTTTCCAAGTGCCATCGCTGCATATACAACATTGCGCAAGATTGAGGTGAACCCCGCGTTCACCCAACTCACAACAGGGCACGGTGGGTTCTCTGAATACTTGAGCAGATTCAAGTGTAAAGAGAACCCATCATGCGTATGTGACCAGGGCATACCGGAAACCGTAAGGCACCTTCTGGTGGACTGCCCTGTCCACGGTTTGGAGCGTTACACGCTAGAACAGAACCTGGGCATAAAAGTGACCGACGAAACCATTCCACGCTGACGAGTGACAAGCGAACCCAGGCCGCATTCCTGAGGTACGCGCTTAAAATTGTAAAGATGGTGAATGAGAGAAATGGCGGAAGAGGTCATTCACCCCCCGTATAGTAAATATATGTGTCTATGTAAATGCGTACTTCGGAATGCGACTTGAGCAAGCAAAACATGCTTATTTTTACGACAGTTTAAAAAATTTAAATATATATAAATGATTTTAAAATATTAAAAGTAATTAAAAAATTTGATTAAAGAAGTCTCTGCACATCTGTAGAGGTAACCAGTCAACAAAAAAAAAAAAAAAAAAAAAAAAAAAACCTAACCTAACCTAACCTTACCTAACCTAACCTAACCTAACCTAACCTAAACTACGTGACAATGCATTATCTGCTTATCATCGTACTGGGCTGGAAACAAAAGGAGAATACTACAAACAGCTTAAGTCATTGGTGACGCAATCCATTTATTACGAGAAAAAAGCTTATTTTCGTCACAATATTAATGATAAAGTTAAATGTCCTAAGGCCCTTTGGAAAAACTTAAAAACAAATATATTACCCTTTAAAAATAACATTGATTTACCTTCCTATTTTGGTGATCCTAATAGTATCAATACACATTTTATAAACGTACCAGGTAACTCAGTAACTACTATCTCTAACTTAAGTTACTATGAATTTCATCGTCATCATTGCTGTGAATTCTCTTTGAAAACCGTAAGCGAAAAAACTGTATCTGAGATTCTTCAAAAATTGAGATCAAACGCTGTGGGTTATGATGGCATAACTCTCAACATGCTGACTCTGTCTCATACCTATATTCTGTCGATCGTAACGGGAATGGTTAACAGGTCAATAGTGTCATCCACGTTTCCCACTGCTTGGAAGGTGGCTGTTGTTAAGCCACTACCCAAAAAACCGAACCCATCCACGGTAGGCGACCTTCGGCCCATCAGTATTTTACCTTGTTTGTCAAAAGTGATCGAGAGGGTCGTGTGCAGGCAACTGACAGACTATTTGGAGACAAACAATGTCATACCCACGCTTCAGTGAGTGCGTTACCCTAGCAAGAAAGTATCTCGTAGAGTGATGAGAGTGGTACGTATCGTTCTTGCTAGGTCTACTGAAGATGTGCACCAAATTTGACATTTGTGCGTCCTGGCGTTTTCGAGAAAAATGGAAAAAACGATTCCTGCTAGGGTAACGTTACTCCAGCAAGAAAGTATCTCGTGGAGTGATTTGAGTGGTACCTATCTTTCTTGCTAGGTCTACTGAAGATGTGCACGAAATATGACATTAGTGCGCCATCAGGGTATTAAGATATTGCATTTCCTGCTGGGGTAACGTTTTGATATATCGTGTTTCTCGATAACCATTATATGTGCGCCAATATAAAAAATATGCCCATGTATCTCTTAATTTGTGCGCACTTATGGCAGAAAAATAAATGAGTAAATATTAACAGTTTTTGAGTAATTACACTTTAAAAAAAAAACGAAAAACGCTCATAACTCGTAAATGAGTAAACGTATAAGTTCACTGACAACTGTAATTGGTACTTCTTAATGTCTATAAAAACCATACAAAGTCTGCAAAAACGCATGGTTCAGCAATTTCACGCACAATCAAAAAACTGTGTCATAACTATGACGTAAATGTGCAGAAAAACGGCTCAACCCAAGAAGTTCTGGTATAAACCAATGCTTAGAGCATACAGTGAACTATCTAAGTGAAAATCTTCAGCTTAGCAAATTTTATATATAAGAAGATACAACCAAATATCTAAACACGTAAATAACGCTCGCCTATCCGACTAAATAGGGTTGTATACAAAAAAGCGGCCGATACATACATATTGATGACCTTCTTAACATGAACGTATTAAACGTTAGTTGTCATGGTACAGTCAAGTTCAAAACGTTTCTTAGCACTTTTAAGTACATATGCTAATTTTATTATTATTTTAACAATTTGGGGGCTAACTAAAATATAGTCGTAAAAACACAGAATGTTAAATAAAAGAAGTTGATTTGAAAATTATTATAATATTCACTCTAGGTTAAATTATGGCAAGAAATCACAAATCAAATTGTCTAACTGAAAACTAGAACACAAATAAACTCGAGAGCAAAAGTTCCGGGTCACTAGCATTTACTTCAATATCTTGAAAACGAATAAAGCTATCGTATTGAAATAAATTGAACTTTATAGACAATTTAATAATCTTTCATTAAACATATAAAAACTTATTGATTGGCGGTAAGTAATGGCATTAAAAAAGTTATCAAAAAAAAGATCCATTTTTTTAAAATCAGAACTTCTAATTTTCACTACTGTTTTTGCTTTTGTTTTTGTTCTGTCATAAAATGTATTTATAAGGAGTCCATCCATCCATCCAATCCAGGTATCCAATAGTCATTATTAAAGTGGTAATTATGTCACTCACACCTGAGGAATGTACGAGAATCCTCACGATCCTGGAAAATGGGAGCAGTCAGCGAGAAACAGCAAGAATAGTCGGTGTATCGTTGTCAACAGTTCAGCGTGTTCGCCAGCGGTTTCTAGAAACTGGTTTGAACCTACGCAGACCAACAACAGGCAGACCCAGGTGTACGACGGCACGGGAAGATCGATATTTAGTGAACTCTATGCTACGAAATCGGTTTCTTACGGGAACAGCACTGACTCATCATTTTTTAGGACTTGGTGGAAGCAGCCCTTCTGCTTGGACTGTAAGACGGCGACTTGCTGAAGGTAATTTGAAACCATTTAGACCCGCAAATGGTCCGAAACTCGAGAGACACCATCGTATAGCAAGACGAACTTATGCACGCGAACACTCGAATTGGACGATTGAAAATTGGTCAAATGTCATATTCTCGGACGAATCAAAATTTATGCTGTATACACACGACGGAAGGGCAAAGGTGTACAGAAGACCAGGAGAAAGATTTATGCAAGCCTGTATTGAAGAAAAGGTGTCATACGGTGGTGGTTCGGTACTCGTGTGGGCTGGAATTTCTGCGGAAAGCCGAACAGAGCTTGTACTGATCGAAAACGGTACTCTTAATGGCGTAAGATACGTGGATGAAATCCTCAACGAGCACGTCGGTCCATTTATGGCAAGACTTGGTGAGAATGCCATCATTATGCAGGATAACGCCCGTCCCCACACTGCTCGTGTAGTGCAAGACTACCTTGATGAGGTGAATATTCGTCCCATGGTGTGGCCAGCACGTAGCCCCGACCTCAACCCAATCGAGCACGCCTGGGACGAGCTCGGACGACGGGTAAGACAACAAGATCCTCCTTTAATTACGCTTGTTTTCCGCGCCGTTGGATTTTGCTATATAGATCATCGTAACATTCAAACAAATTTAAAGCAAATCTATAGCAGTGAGCCCTATAATGTCCAATACTTTCGGGTTTTAAAGCAGGATCAACTGGAGCAGGAACAACTTAAGAGAACGTTATGTACTACCTTCTTTGGTGATTGAAGATATTTATATTGTATAACGTTTTTCTTCTTATTTCTTACCTATCTACCGCTTGTATTAGTTAAAACTCAAAATTTCTACTAATGTTAAAATCTACCTATATCTATTGTTTTTTTATACTTATTTACTCTTTCTGTTATCTGTGGAAACTTTTAATTGGCCTTCATTTCTTATATTCAATCCTGTGTAATATATTTACTAGCTGTAAGTTTTCCTAAAATTGTAAAATAAAATAAAATAAAAATCGTATTCTATAACAGAAAGAATTGTATACTCCTTATTATTTATTTTAATGTTAAGGGGTATATCATCCAACATTACGCGTATGTCATGAAGTTCAAAAATGATCATTTTTGTGTTTAAAATGTTTTTTAATAATAAGTAGGTATTTGAATAGAAGATAACTTTGCTTAACTCTCCCCTTCATACCTTGGAATAGAACTTAGAAAACTTTTATAATATAATAGTAATATGCAGTCATAAAAACAAATTACCTAACCTACCTGGCAACATATTAATGTTTATTTAAATGTTATTTTCTACTTCAGTGTACAAGTTTCAAGCGGTCCGCGAGTAAAGCTGAGAAGGTCATCAATATGTATGTATCGGCCGCTTTTTTGTATACAACCCTATTTAGTCGGATAGGCGAGCGTTATTTACGTGTTTAGATATTTGGTTGTATCTTCTTATATATAAAATTTGCCAGGCTGAAGATTTTCACTTAGATAGTTCACTGTATGCTCTAAGCATTGGTTTATACCAGAACTTCTTGGGTTGAGCCGTTTTTCTGCACATTTACGTCAAAGTTATGACACAGTTTTTTAATTGTGCGTGAAATTGCTGAACCATGCGTTTTTGCAGACTTTGTATGGTTTTTATAGACATTAAGAAGTACCAATTACAGTTGTCAGTGAACATATACGTTTACTCATTTACGAGTTATGAGCGTTTTTCGTTTTTTTTTTCAAAGTGTAATTACTCAAAACTGTTAATATTTACTCATTTATTTTTCTGCCATAAGTGCGCACAAATTAAGAGATACATGGGCATATTTTTTATATTGGCGCACATATAATGGTTATCGAGAAACACGATATATCAAAACGTTACCCCAGCAGGAAATGCAATATCTTAATAACCTGATGGCGCACTAATGTCATATTTCGTGCACATCTTCAGTAGACCTAGCAAGAAAGATAGGTACCACTCAAATCACTCCACGAGATACTTTCTTGCTGGAGTAACGTTACCCTAGCAGGAATCGTTTTTTCCATTTTTCTCGAAAACGCCAGGACGCACAAATGTCAAATTTGGTGCACATCTTCAGTAGACCTAGCAAGAACGATACGTACCACTCTCATCACTCTACGAGATACTTTCTTGCTAGGGTAACGCACACCGCTTCAGTCAGGATTTAGGAGGCAGCATAGTACATCTACTGCACTTATTGATGTAACTGATAACATCTTGGCGGCACAAGATGCAGGTATGTGTACAATATTGATATTACTCGATTATTCTAGAGCTTTCGATTCTATTAATGTGTCATTATTGATGTCGAAGTTAGCTTATTATGGTTTAGACTGTGCCGCGTTACAATGGTTCCAAAGCTATTTATCACAACGTAGGCAGCTTGTAGAGCTGCGTATGAATGATGGAAAGTTGAAAAAATCTGAGGTATCTTATTTAAATCGAGGAGTTCCCCAAGGTTCTATATTGGGACCTATTTTGTTTTCCCTGTATTGCGCAGACATAACCAAGTGCTTACAGAACTCAGCTTATCATTTGTATGCTGATGACGTACAAATATATGCCTCATTTAAGCCCAAAGATTACCAGGTTGCTCTCACAAAGCTTAATGACGATCTCCAAAGGATATCTGATTGGTCTGCTCTGCATTGTTTGGTTCTTAATCCTTGCAAGACGAAATATATGGTTTTCGGTACTAAACATCAACTTAAGTCTTTACCATCAACACTAAACATCAGTCTGATGAACAAACAAATTGAGAGAGTATATGAGGCCAGGAATTTGGGTTTACATCTTGATGCAAACTTAAGGTACGAGTCTCATATAGCGAATGTTGTTAGCAACTGCTTCTATAGGTTAAAAGTTCTATACAAGATACGCCCTTACCTATCAGAGGAACTACGTTTGCAACTCGTAGAGGCATTAGTTCTGTCTAGACTTAATTACGCTGATACTGTTTATGGACCTCGTTTGCTCTCCCGTACAGATAAGCTTGTGCAGAGGATACAAAACGCATGTGCTCGATTCTGCTTCTCTGTTCCTCGACGTAGTCACGTTACACCTTTTCTTAATGATCATTTAATTTTAAAAATGAAGTCGAGGCGGAAGTTACATCTTGCATGTCTTATGTTTGGCATTATTAAGCACAGAGTCCCAGAATACTTGTACCAAAAACTTGCGTGGATGTCTACAAGGCGAGAATGCACGACAAGGCAATGTTCGCAGCAATTGTCAATACCTCAGCATAGTACGACCGCTTTTAGAGGCAGCTTTCGTTATGCTGCAACTAAAATATGGAATAATATACCCCCACCTATTAAAAACCTGACCACAATTCACTCTTTCAGGAATCATTTAAAAAAACATCTAATAGATGGTCAGGTAAAAATGAGTAATGTGAACATGAATTATTCATTAATATAGGCTGTGATCGTTTTAGTCTACAGGGTATTCCTTGTCATTGTTTGGTGTATACAGTCATGGTTAGTCATGTTGGCCTTACTGGCTGATGTCTACAAACTTCAGCCATAGGCATTTCTCTGTGTGTATTTGGGTATAAATAAAATATATACAGGTACGTTTATGTGGTGGTAAATTAATTATTTATCTGTTGAGTGTCTTTTATTGGTGTATTTATATGTATCCTGTGTATGTGTTGGTTTATATATGTGTATGTGTGCTTGTGTGTGCCTGTGCTGTGCCCAGTACATGGACAGCAATTGGCCCGCTAACGTCTGCGTCTGCACCTAAGCGATACATTTTAATGTAAATTTTTTTTCAAGTATGAGATATTTATAAAGTACGTGAGAAATAAAAATTTAAAAAATCTTAAAAAAAGTAGTGTACCTCCGGTCCACTCCGTGTACATTATGAATCGTAATAAATGTTTAAATTTAACTAACGCAGTAAACGAATAAATTAGATTTATTGGTACTGCATTAATTGTATCTGTCAATGACTTGATTAAATATTATACTTAGTTCAATTGTTGGTGAAACTAATTCTATCGAAATGAAAGTAATCCGCTCTGTTATCTTTTACGACATTTGATTCATTCTGTTATTAAATTTCACAAAAGACATACTTTTGCATTTTAAAGTAATAATTGTTTATGTTACTAACACTTTTTTTGCACTTGTCCGACAATCTCAATTTTTTTTTATTTAATTTAAGTTAAGATATCATGTTATTTGTATTTAAAATGGGCTGGCATTCATATGTCAAAATCATGGCTACAGCTGAAAATCAGCGCCAGGTATCATCGCCTGGCTTTATGCTGAGCTGGTTGCCTTTTTGTCGCAGGTTTAAGACACATTTGCCATTTTTTTTGTTACTTATATACATACAATTATATATTTTTGTATAACTAGACAGATATATAGACAACTTAATATTAAGATATGTAATTCTTGTAATTATGTAAATTGGGTTGAATTCTATTTGTGTATAGTGTCTACTGTGTCAAATAAAGTTTATTTTCTTTCTTCTTTCTTCTTTCTTTCTTTCTTTCTAGATTAACAATATCAAGTCGTTCTTTATATTTAAATTGTTTGTTCAGAATTATCAATGAGCCACCTCGTATTGCATGCTCTCTGTTGAATGAACTGCCTATCTGGTGATTATCAAAATTAAACATGTATTGGCCACTTCTTAACCAATGCTCAGTAATACAAAGGATGTCAATGTTGTTACTATTAATAAATAACTCGATTTCTAATGTTTTACCTAACATGCCCTGAATGTTTTGATGAACCAGATTGACATTCTTTGCATTACCTAGAGGTGAGCAAGAGGTATACTCTTTTGTCTCACTGTTTAGTTTAAATCCTTTTGTTGTGTAGTTGTAATCTTATAATCTAGGGATTGCTCTATAGGAGCAGTCAACTTAAAATCTAGGGTGGGCTCCATAGGAGCTACTAACTTACAAGCTAGGGTTTGCTCTATAGGAGCAGTCAACTTAATATCTAGGGTTTGCTCTATAGGAGCAGTCAACTTACAATCTAAGGTGGGCTCCATAGGAGCTACTAACTTACAAGCTAGGGTTTGCTCTATAGGAGCGGTCAACTTAAATACTAGGGGTTGCTCTATAGAAGCAGTCTGATTAAAAGCTAAGGGTTGCTCTATAGGAGCAGTCAACTTACAATCTAATGTAACCAATGGATTGGCTGTCATTTTAAAAATGTATGACAGCGATGATGCTATTTGTCTCCTACTATACAGAGACAGGTAATATCTATCTTTTTTTGAAAAGAAGTTAGTTCTAACAAGCATATTAGAGTCGAACAAATTTATTTATATGTTCTCCATTAATTTTACAAGTTAAATTGTGCATCATAATATTAAGCTTATATCTAATATTATTTTCTGCTTGTGACAACCCTTTGCAGTAAGGTAGAGTAAACAAGATTATTTTTTCAACATCCAGTTTAGTTAATTGTGCAAAGTAGTTTAAAAATGATTGCTTATTTAAATTGCCCCTATGTCCACTAAATAGGACTAATGTGGTTTCCTTATCAAAACTCAATTTTGATATTTTGTCATATATCACTATATCCTAATTGAGGCTGACACATATTACTAAAACCTTGCTCAGAAGCATGTAATAAAGAACCTAAGCCTTTTCCAATTTCATCACAAAACATTATAAATTTATTGTTATTTTTTGTGTGTTTTATAACAGGTTTATTTGAATTACCTACATTGATACATGTATTATGTGTAAGTGTATTATGTGTAAGTGAGGAGAAGGATATATCATCATGGGAGGTTACTGATTGATTCAGGCTAATCATTGACAATGAGTCATTCCGACAGTTACATGAACTAACAAGCCTCCCAATAGCTAACACCTGTTCCTTACTTTGTTTTTCTGTTAAGTTATACTTATAAGATAATGTATTCAGTTGTTCCTGAAGCCGGTCAACATCACGTTGCAGTGCCCGTGTATCTTGCAAATATTGAGATGACATGTTGTCCAACTCCAAGGAGTACATACCGATTTGGTCAATGAGTTGCAATCTTTGCCTATTTAAATTCATACTGTCAATAAAAAATTTATGCTTATGAATCAATCTTTTAGTTTTAGTAATATATCTTTTAACTCTAATGTACTTTTTAAGTATATTCTTACTGCATTTGATATATTTAAAGTTTGAGTTTACTTTGACAGGCGTACTATCTTGAGTTAGGTCAATGACCATGCAAGGGTTGTTTATATCAACTGCAGCAGAATTGACGCTAGGGGCACATAATTCGAACGTCATGTCCTACAGGTTCGTCCCAACCCATTTTAAATAACCATAACTTCTGCATTATTAATTTGGCTTTTATTATAAAATCCTTGCAATACATGACAAGATGTTACGTTTTGTAATCATCTGTTGTTTATCTACTTGTATTGAGAATCTTATGACGTCAGATTCAGGTAACCATGTTAACCCTAAAGTGCTCGTGCTTGTTTTAAACTCGGAAACCGGTTATACTTCATTTACCTTATTTTCAACCTGGTCAATTTCCTTAGTTTGAAACAAGCGGAGTCTAATGTTTGTGTAACCTTTCTACATAAATAATTTAATCCCTTTTGGGTTTCATGACCCGTTATCAAATCGTTCATGAAAAAATCATTCTTAATTACGTTTCGTACCTCTAAGTCGTCACATTCGTCCGCGAGGTGAGAAAGACAACGAGTACTTAGGTACTGTGCGGAAGCGGTTCCGTACGTCACTGTGTTTAATTGTAGATGTTTCATGGGTTCGTTCGCGTTCTCCCTCCACACTATCATTTGGAGGTGACACTGATCTTCTGATATTAAAATTTGGCGGTACATTTTCTCAATATCCGCGGTTACAACGTAATTATGTTTTCTGAATCTAAGCGTAATACTAAACAATTGCTTTATACGGCACCGGGCTGCAACTTAGAACTCAACTGTGCAACGCCATCTAGGCGCGACAGCCGTAAACTTCCAATGTTGCAATTGAAGAGTATACGTAATGGTTTAAGTTTTTGTAGTAAATTAAATATATTTTTACCTATAAAGCTTAGGTATAACTAGAAAAATCCGAAAAGAAGAAAACAATGGAAAAAATTGGCACTCGATGCGGGACTCGAACCCGCGTCTTTGGACTATACGCGTCCAGCGCCATGACCACTAGGCCAATCGAGTGCCAATTTTTTCCATGGTCTTTCTTCTTTTCGGATTTTTAGCCATCTTCATCATGAGATCATGTTAGTGTAAAGTTGTGTAAAGTTTTCATCAATACGAATAAAATAAGCCCAAACACAAGGTATCTGCTATATACCGTTGAGGAGTTCTCTCGACCCTCAATCTTCTTCATCATCAGATCATGTTTGTGTAAAGTTTTCATCAATACAATTAAAATAAACCTAAACACACTCGATATCTCTGGGATCCCGTCATCCAGATCCAGATCTAGTGACAATGGGACCATATGGGAAGTATATTTAACAAAAAAATAATTTTTCAAATCGGTTTAGCCGTTTTAGAGAAATCAGGTAACAAACACAAAAAAAAAAAACAAAAAAATACAACCGAATTGAGAACCTCCTCCTTTTTGAAGTCGGTTGAAAATTAGAATTATTATTATTTTATTTATTTACGTAACATACGTAAACATAATCATCATAACAGCCCATTAATATCCCACTGCAGGGACGGGCCTACTCCCGTGACGGAGGGATACTTGGTCTAGTAATACCACGCTGGCCAGACGGATTGGTATAGGGTTTAATTTCAAGTTGTCCTTCTTTTTATTTTGTAGAGATAATATTCACGAATAGTCCCTTAGTCGGTTTTTACGACACCCATGGGATGAGAAGGAGTGGTGACATATTGTATTCTTACTCCGTCACCACACGTAAACATAATGTGAACATGTTTTTTTATTATTTTGTTTTACACCAACTTATAGCCAACTAAACATAAAGAAAAATTGTATTGTAAACAAAGAATAGAAAAAATATCAAAAGAAGCCAATCATAAATGTATTGTTTTACAGCCCCTAATAGATACTAGACTGTATGTATTTCGTGCGACAGAGATGACGCTCTACGAAGCCGGAATTGACCGATTGTCTCTTTTCAAAAGTCGATGTGTAAATGTGTGTAATATAAGCGTCGTAGCCACAGAAATCTAAATAAAAGGAGAAGTGGTATGACGGGGTTTTCGTGGGAGCGCAATATGATTAGAACGATTATATAGCTAAAAATGGCTGTCACCTAGGTTTAGCTGTGTTTTGACAACGAACGGGATAACATATAAAATGCCGAGTTGTTCAGTGGTTGCCTGTAAAAATAAGAGCAATTTAAAAATCTTTATTAATAATGGAATCACTTACCTTATGCTAGTACATGTATTTTATTGTATTTACCCATTGATTTACAAAAAACCAAAGATACACACTCCACTTCCCAAAAACGTCCGCAACAAATGGGCGCATTGTGCACTTTTTTTAAATTAGTATCGCGTTGTTCTACCGGCAAACGTCAATCATTAAATTTTATTGCTTTATGTGCATTACTTTTTAAATACAACTTTATGTCATGCGTGTAAGATTGAATTTGAAAAAAGAAATATGTTTACGATATTACTATACGTATTTATTGCGTATGTTTAATTTGGTGACACTTTTGGCTGTTAGTTTTGTTTGAAAATGTGCATCTAGGGTTTTTTATAAATCAATGTATTTACCTCTAAAATCATGAAAAAATAATCTTCGATGTCCTCACTATGTTATTTTCATGTTTGGACAATTAAGTACTATAATATTTTTGTAACATATACATTGCTGCTCTAATGCTGTCTGAACTAGTCATTTAATGATATATGAAGCAATGAACTATTCGCTCAACGATATTACTTACTTATGACAAGTGGTTGCTAACCGATCGCTCTAACAACCAAACGATAGTGACGACCCGTTCATGACTACGACTATCTATCGTTTTCGATAAATAGTCGTGTATTGTAGGAATTTTAAAGTTTTATAAAGTTAAATGAAAAAAAATATTTTTTTTTTAATGTTAAATTATGTACTATTCGCTGTGTTAAATTATGTAATTTCAATAGTACATATTACAATGTTGAAATAATATCCTAAATCAAAGGTGGAGTAAGTAGGGGCACACGTCCTAATGTTGGCACTGCACCAGATTATCAGCACCCCCAACTAAAACTCAAATTATAAGCTTACCATTAATTAATTTGGGATTCCGTTTAAAGAAATGAAAAATAAGATCCTTTTGGAATTATAAACTGGGCCAAACTACATTCTTCGATTAAAAAAAGCCATTTTTTTTAAAAAACGCGGGAACATGTCCTTCAAATTACTTTGTTTTGACAGTTTCTTATGATCGTAGGTAAGTTCAGGTTTTTTTATTTTACTTTATTTTAGATATTTTTTACTGAACCTTTAGGTTTTATTCATGTATAAAATGTTTTGTAAGGCTTATCTGACAATGGAAATGAACGTTATCTTGATTTTATGTTCATAAATGAGGTGCTGACATCTGGGTTCAATCTTTTTGCAAATTGCTAATTATCGGCACTGGTACTGTTACATGACAATGTGGTATGTAAAATTGTTAATCCATATGTTTTATTGTAAAGCGTGATTATTTTATGCCTAGAATTCAATATTCTTGGAAAAAGTACTCTATGATTTCGGATTTCATATCCTGGCATGGTGCTGAAACTAACATTGCTAGTTATTTTCATAGTGTTGATATTATGATCAAAAGAATGTCTATTATTTTTTGGATTTTTTTATATTTATGTATTTATTTTTCTGAAACTTCGGTTGTTAGGCTAGGTATAAATAAAAGAGATTTTGATATAAACATTGGATTATTTCATTTATCTACCTAATTTTATGTCTAATTTTAAGGTGCTGATAATTGGCTCGGTCGATGCCAGTAATTGGTGATGATGGTGCCAATAATTGGTGTTTGGGTAATTATTTAGTCAAACTCATCTAAATAAAATGTGTATGCATAAAGACAATTTTTTATAATAAAAATCAATTACTTATTTAATAGTGAACCGAGAAAGCATGTTGTTAAAGTCGTTATCGGTATTATCACTAAAGATAAACGATATTAAAGTAAGACTAACTCTTAAAGTGCTGATAATTGGTAGCATCACCCTTCTCTAGAACATAAAGGTTTAAAATATTGATTACAGTGGTTTTAAAAGTTTTTTTTAAACGCTCATCCATTTATTAGCACACACTTGCTTTTAACTGGTTTTATCAGATTTGCTTTAAACCAGTCTAAATGCTCATCTAGCAATCCCTCTATTGTTTTAATTTTATCTAGGCGCAATATTGCTCGCGCATTTTGGCATGCGCATGCACATGTTTTAATAAATGAACTGTACACGCTGTTATCTGCTTCAAAAAATAATCTGTATTACTGTACTTAGTCTTATTATCTATACAACTGTCCAAAAATTGAGATCTATAAGTTGTAATTGACTACAAAACAGTTTTGACCCAAAGCTCAAAATATGGGGCACACAAGCTCACTCAAAGAAACTTAATGAATTATGTACTGATTTACGATTCATTATTGAGATGTAATTAAACAAAGCGCTTTTTGAAGAGATTGATAATTGGCGATGAAAAGTAGATCATGCATGACAAGAACGTGCGAAAAAAATCGTGGTTTAAAGTCGGCTAGGTTTTAACGACTGTGGCTAAATTATCGCTAGCTCTCCCTCACAGGTGCGTTAATTTTGTATGACAACAGTCAAAATGTTACAAACTGCTGCGACAATAAGGACGCAAAAGAAGTATGACGCTTGAGTTCCTTCAACCTGCGATATTACGACATCAGTTCTCTGATTAATTTGTTTCACGACATGTACGATCTTACACAAACTGTCGTGAATATTATTTTACAAAAGTATTGTACAATTATATATTATTATATTATACATATTTATATAAAAGTAATTATTATTTAAGTATATGATAAGTATTTAATTTTTAATCAAATATAAGTCTTGTCTATCGATAAATTTTATTATTTATTTATCGATAAGGTCAACGCCTAGCATAAATGTAATTTTTTTAAATGTAGTAGTTTTAAATTGTAGTAGTTCTTCTATCTAATTTTTTTGAAGTTTGTTTTAGTTGTATATGTCGGAGAAGCATCATTCTCTTCAAAATAATCATTATTGGTTGTAGATTTGGTGGGCGTCATTTGGGTAGAATGCGAGCACAAAACAACGAACACTGATTTACACTATTTTATTTGAATTTAAATAACAAACTATAACTTTACAATAGTTAATATTCAAAAGAAATCAATAGTTAAGACTGAGCAGCGGGTTCAGGGTACCGATCCTACTTTACTCTACAATAATTCCACCACGATCCAACCTGAGCGACTTCAACTTTCACAATCCTCTCCAAAACTGTTTCCCGCTTCATAGTAAAACAAGATGGCGCCTCGACCCCGCTCGCGCCAATGCTCTGCTCTGATTGGTCGTTAAGTGAATTACAATATTCGTAACTTTAATTAGATAAATAAGCTTTTTAAATAGTAAATTAATTTAACAAATCAAATTAAATTAAATAATGAATTATAAAAGTAGTTTTAAAAGGAAACAATTAATATTGTAACAATTAATTTGCAAACAACAATCAATCTGACTCTTTGGTTCCTCCGACATATATAATATATAGTAGCGCTGATTGGTTCGCTGTGACACCGTGTAAGGGAGATATTTCAAGGAAAAACGAGACAGAGTATTGCGTTCATTGATAATCTAGATGTAACTGAGAACAGTAGTCTATTCGTATATTCTATAGCTGTGTGTGTTAATAAAACTGGCGACATTAGGTTTCCATACAAAATGACATTCAGGGCACATCTCCTTTGTTCAGATATCTGTGGTCGTAGCACATATAACGTAACGTAAGCGCATCGGCACCGTATCAACTCGAGCCGTTCAGTATTCTTTATATGAAACTCCTTACTGCAACGCACACTAATCGAATACGTAACGTAATCGGATTTTTGACGTGTGACACCGAGGAATAAGGCGAGGCGATGCTGATCCGTTTACGTTACGTTATAATAATATGTGCTATGACCCTAAAAGGGGACATACTGTACTACTTAGGAACAACAAAGAAAAAAAGAATTTATATTATAATTATCCTCTTTTGAACCAGTTCGAAAAACGAAATATTGAAAGTGACACGTATATGTAATGGTGCGTCCAGACGAGGTCAGGTTAGCGTAAACCGTTCTAAGCCGGTGTCTACGATTCATTCCTACTTAGGAGTATGTGCTAGTTCCTCACGCTCTACCGGTGTCAAACGGATTTGCACTAATTAATTGTAATAAGCACCAATGAACATCGCGAAACATTTGAGCATGGCCATAACAATTTTTAACCTAAGGGACATGGTAATTTTCTTGCTAACCTAACACGGTTAGCAAGAAAATTACCATTTTACACCAAACATTTTTTTGATGATAATCAATCCTGTTTCGTGTGCCGATCAGAAAGTTCTATGGGAGCAACTGAGATTGAAGTACTATAAAAGTCACCAACCCAAAAAAAACTTTTTCCATACATTAGTCAATTAATTTTGTTTCACTTGGAACATACATAACCTCGATAGCTTTTTGAAAATAGGTTTAGTTACCTATATGTATAAGTAGTTCAAATTCAAATAAGATTTAAATTTCGAACTTTGTTTTGTGGTTACCTGAAATTAGTAATAGTCTTTTCAACAAGGCTGACTGTAGCAGACCTTGTACAAAGCGCGAATGTGGTCCAGAAATAAAAGCAATGGAAGAAAGTCATATTAATAAATCGGCTTATTCGCCATTAGTTGAACTGATTATAATTAAATTTCCTTTAATGTTAAATTATATGTCTTAATTATTGAATAATGAGGGCGCGTTTATGAACCGTGGCGTGTTCACACTCGTCTGAACTGGGCCTTACCTAATAATGATCTGTCACGGTAGTCATATTGAGAGATAAGTATCGTTACATTTACAATGAATGTTCTCGGTGGATAAGAATACAAATAAAACTGTTTCTATTATACAAATCGTGTAGAGTGATAAGAGCGGCCGGCACCCTCGCCTCGCGCTACTATACAATGGGCCAGGCCTTGTCCAGTTTTCTAGTAACTGGTGAAAAGTAAGTAGCTACCATCCATTATTGCGTTCGTTATGACATTCACCATTATTTAGTTTTGAGAAAAAATGCATGGCATCCACGAGGCAATAAATGAATCGTCTGAAATAGACGTCAAGGCCCATGATGATGATGATGACATTCACCAAGCGACATGTTTGAGTAGTGTACCTGCTATGATATTTAGTACATGTATATTAATCTTTATCATCTTTGACAGAGAAATAATGTGTTAGTTAATAAGAAGGTTAGAGAGTGGCATTTCATGACTACAGTGTAATTGTTAAATATATGCAAAATATATATGTAGAGTATGTGCAGCATGGCACCTCTACGTGAAGGCAAAGCTAACTATATAAGGCCCTCTCTGCTGTCTATCAAAACGACAGATGGGTTATCTGTCAAGCCGCTGCTGCCTTTGGAGAGAGCCGCTCAGCGGGTTTCGTTCCAGACAATGCGAGTTAATACGAAGCCGCTGAGGGACTCCGTGCCAGACGAACTCTTACAGTAAAACCAGACTAATGACATTTTTTTGTTTTTAATTTGTTAATACAACAATTTAGATTTTATTTAATTTATTTATTTAGCACATCTACAGTATAATTTTCAAAAAATATAACATATAATTACATAAATTTTCATACAGTGTGTAAAGTCGCCTCTACACATAGGTGAGCGCATTCGCCATCGCGGCGGTGCGCTTGCCAACGCGCTTGTGATTAATCCACACATTGGGAGGTCGGTCGGTATGATTTAGTTCGGGCCAAGTGCGGACGGATTCAAAATTAATGTTGAGTCGGTAACAGCTGCAGCTGTATATTTATTCACAGCTTATAATTAATTTTTCAATGTGTACAAGAAAGGGGTGATAAAGAAGAAATTCCAAAAAAGACATTTCGTCAAGTTAGGTGTTAATTCGCCGCAAGAAGAAATGATCGCGTGGCCAATGTGTGGATGGTGTCCCAAGCTTGCGACAAGTGTCCATTGATGTTGCCGACACCGCACGTTCAAATACCTACCGACAATGCGCCAACGCCAGTTCTACACAGTGGCTGGGCTAACGCGCTTGCCAACGCGTTGTGCTCTCCGTCGCTGTATATCATATTCTCAATAGACCACATTCGTAAAACATCACATTCGCAAAACATGATATTCTGAAAACATCATACTATAGGCCGACCGTTTAACTCAGACCCCGCCTGCGGTAATAGGGGTGCGCGGGGGGCGAGGACAAAGGAGAGAGCTATCTCTTGATTTTTTGGCAAAACGGCGCCATCTAGATACTGTGACCCGAACTACATCACATCACAACACAGCTCTAATTTTTAGCTAGCTTATTTTTATGAAATAAAAAGAAGGAAATGTTGAAATTATACCCTAAACCAATCGAAATACCTGGAGAGGATTTTTTATTTTTCTGGTCAGGCTTTAAATTGTGTAATTATTTAGATTGCATATTTTCTCTAAGAAAGTACGAGTTTAAATGCCAAGATGACGCCACCATCTTTGAAATTTGTAAATTGTATAGAAGACGGACTAGCTTACTGCACTAGTGTCATACTGACATACTGACTAGGTGTCCGTTATGGTAGTGTGTAAAAATAAAAAAAGCTCTTAAAGTAAAAAGTTCTTATAATCTGTAAATATTTTCTAAGATTGATTCTTACAAATTAATAATATGTTTAAATCCTGTTTAATACCTGTTTTAATGTGTATATGAGTCATATAATTTCAAAACCCCCTAAAGTGCTTTTTCTTAAATGTCGACAATTCATGAAAAACGTCTTAAACTTACTAACAACCTTAATTCAGTACGATTTTTAACATCATATTATTATTGTAATCTAGCAATCCCAACAAACATCTTTCTTCATTAAAAAACAATTTGAAAAACGAGGTTATTTGCAAAAATAGATTCGTTTAAGGGACTTAGAAGTTAACTTTAGGTTTTAGTGAAATTTGAAAGTAACCGATACTGTTTTAGCGGGTTTTGAAGCATTCACTATTTTGAACTAGGAAGGTGTTATGCAATAAAATTGTAAATAAGACACAAAATAAAAAAGGCAATTATTTTTAAAATTATTTTATTTTAAAAGAAATGGTTAAATGGTCTGTCAGATATCGGCTCGCACCAAAAGGTTCGGGAATTCCTTCCTATGCCGAACCATTAAGTTGTAGAACCAGCTTCCGGCTCACGTATTTCCTCCATCATATGACATTGGGTCCTTCAAACGCAGTGTGAAGAAGCATTTGGCCAAACCGGCAAGATGACGACGACGGATTGAAGTTGTTTTTGGACTTCTATCCGTTGGCTTCATTTGTGGACTGTACTCGCGCTTTCCATCAGTTTCGATATTGTCATATTGCCGTGTTTAGTATAAAAAAAAATGGTTTTTCATTTTTATGTAATAATGAAATAATAATTATGTAATATTATTGTTATTTTTGGAGTCGGTGTCAGCCAACGAAATACGATAAGTAATACCTAAGCAAATGGAATGGTGGCCACGAATTACAGATTATATTATTATATGACTTCGACATTATGACATAAAGTTGTTGATTGTTTATGGATTGGTTTAAAAATTAAACAAATATTAAATAACTATTTTTATCATATTTAAATAAATATATTTTAAAATACCTGTGTCACGTTCAAACGTTTTAATATACCTATTTAGTAACTGATTAAAGCTTTCCATAACTTTGGAGGTTTAACCAGCACCGTCAATTGAAAAAAATCGTAATTCGCAAATAGGATCAATAATGCAAAATGTTGTCTACAAAGTCGTTAGAAAAGGCAATAAAGTTCTGTATAACACATTCTGATCACTTTAAATGGTTTTTAATTTTAAGTAATTGTCTTTGATTCGTAGTACTTTCTCATCTTAGTCTTTAGTCTGTGTATAACACGACGCCATATTTCTTTAAATTCAGGTCAAGGTCAAGTCAGGAATATAAAATAGTGTTAGGAGAATTAGAAGAATAGCTGGCCACTTTTTAGTAACATTACCGCTCGACGAGTAAAAATGACATTACTCTATGGTTTGATGAATATTGTGTTTTGGCGGGAGAGAAAAGGGGTGGCTATGGCTATTGCTAGATTGGCGGGAATTAATAAAGGGTTGTCATTTTAAGTTTAAAGTATTAGATTGTAATTTTAATTATTTTAATGAGATTATAATTAATTGTAAAGGTTTATAGTTGTTCTTTTTAACAAATTCTCCTTGTTCCTAAAATCAGAAGTGGGATAAGAAATTCACGTGTCTAATCCGCTTTTGGCTATGCAATTGTAGTAAGTGCTGTATAAGTATTGGTGAGTACGTTCCAATTTGTTTGTAAAACAGTATTTGCAATAGAGTGATTCTTTTTATTTCGTGTATGGGTACTTACTTGCCCGGCGAAATATTTTCTTGCTTTAGGCTATGATTACATGATATGACTTTGTAATTACTCAGTGTACATGTGAATGTTACTTGTTTTGCTTTCACATTAGTACCTATACCAAGTTCAATTCTTGTTTATTTTTATAACCTGTACACTGATATTTTATTAAAAATTGAAACTTAGTTTAAAATGCTTAACAATAGTCGTAAAATCAGAAGAGCCGCTTTAGAAATCGTAACTCGCGTTCTAGAATCATGCTCAACGCTGAGAATAATAGTGATGCTAATAGTGATTCAAGTTCTAGGCACCGAAAGTCACTATTCTCGGAGCGCACATAGACACGATTTCCTTAACGTGTTAACTACCCAAATGCATAAAATTTTAGATCGTTTAACTGCAATGGAAGGGCAACGTTCGTCGCTGCCACTGCGGCCACAGGTCGTGACACACACCGTGTGCCGGCGCGTCTACGGAGACGCCCCAGCCGCCGCTCGTCGTGTGCCGGTGCGTCTGCATTGACGCTACACTGGCTACTTGTGTCGGTGCGTCTGCAGATGCGCCACAGCGGCTGCACGTCGTGCTACACTTCGTGCCACACGTCGTGTGTCGTCGTGTCTGCATGACGCCACAGCGGCCATATGCCGTGTGTCGGTGCGTCTGCAGATGCGCCACAGCAGCCACACAGCGGCTGCACTTCGTGCCACACGTCGTGTGTCGTCGTGTCTGCATGACGCCACAGCGGCCATATGCCGTGTGTCGGTGCGTCTGCAGATGCGCCACAGCAGCCACACAGCGGCTGCACTTCGTGCCACACGTCGTGTGTCAGCACGTCTGCATGACGCCACATCGGCCATATGCCGTGTGTCGGTGCGTCTGCAGATGTGCCACAGCAGCCACACAGCGGCTGCACTTCGTGCCACACGTCGTGTGTCGTCGTGTCTGCATGACGCCACAGCGGCCATATGCCGTGTGTCGGTGCGTCTGCAGATGCGCCACAGCAGCCACACAGCGGCTCCACTTCGTGCCACACGTCGTGTGTCGTCGTGTCTGCATGACGCCACAGCGGCTATATGCCGTGTGTCGGTGCGTCTGCAGATGCGCCACAGCAGCCACACAGCGGCTCCACTTCGTGCCACACGTCGTGTGTCGTCGTGTCTGCATGACGCCACAGCGGCTATATGCCGTGTGTCGGTGCGTCTGCAGATGCGCCACAGCAGCCACACAGCGGCTGCACTTCGTGCCACACGTCGTGTGTCGTCGTGTCTGCATGACGCCACAGCGGCCATATGCCGTGTGTCGGTGCGTCTGCAGATGCGCCACAGCAGCCACACAGCGGCTGCACTTCGTGCCACACGTCGTATGTCAGCACGTCTGCATGACGCCACAGCGGCCATATGCCGTGTGTTGGTGCGTCTGCAGATGCGCCACAGCAGCCACACAGCGGCTGCACTTCGTGCCACACGTCGTGTGTCGTTGTGTCTGCATGACGCCACAGCGGCCATATGCCGTGTGTCGGTGCGTCTGCAGATGCGCCACAGCAGCCACACAGCGGCTGCACTTCGTGCCACACGTCGTGTGTCGTCGTGTCTGCATGACGCCACAGCGGCCATATGCCGTGTGTCGGTGCGTCTGCAGATGCGCCACAGCAGCCACACAGCGGCTGCACTTCGTGCCACACGTCGTGTGTCGTCGTGTCTGCATGGCGCCACAGCGGCCATATGCCGTGTGTCGGTGCGTCTGCAGATGCGACACAGCAGCCACACAGCGGCTGCACTTCGTGCCACACGTCGTGTGTCGTCGTGTCTGCATGACGCCACAGCGGCCATATGCCGTGTGTCGGTGCGTCTGCAGATGCGCCACAGCAGCCACACAGCGGCTGCACTTCGTGCCACACGTCGTGTGCCGTCGTGTCTGCATGACGCCACAGCGGCCATATGCCGTGTGTCGGTGCGTCTGCAGATGCGCCACAGCAGCCACACAGCGGCTGCACTTCGTGCCACACGTCGTGTGTCGTCGTGTCTGCATGACGCCACAGCGGCCATATGCCGTGTGTCGGTGCGTCTACAGATGCGCCACAGCAGCCACACAGCGGCTGCACTTCGTGCCACACGTCGTGTGTCGTCGTGTCTGCATGACGCCACAGCGGCCATATGCCGAGTATCGGTGCGTCTGCAGATGCGCCACAGCAGCCACACAGCGGCTGCACTTCGTGCCACACGTCGTGTGCCGTCGTGTCTGCATGACGCCACAGCGGCCATATGCCGTGTGTCGGTGCGTCTGCAGATGCGCCACAGCAGCCACACAGCGGCTGCACTTCGTGCCACACGTCGTGTGTCGTCGTGCATGACGCCACAGCGGCCGTATGCCGTGTGTCGGTGCGTCTGCAGATGCGCCATAGCAGCCGCACGTCGTGCCTCACGTCGTGTGCCGGTGCGTCTGCATGGCGCCACAGCTGCCACATGCCGTGTGCCGGTGCGTCTGTACTAGAACGCACTAGTAGTCGAGGTCAGGTACAGCCGAGCAATTAAGGTAAGCCCGATCCAAACTAGTTGTTTTAGTGAATCGATGTGTCATTGGTTACGACCGGTGTCCCGATTCAACCTAGTTGTTGTTGTGAATCGATGTGTCATTGGTTACGACCGGTGTCCCGATTCAACATAGTTATTTGTGTGTATTGTTTTTCTGGTGTGATAAGCTAACGCCGTGCCTATGTCACACAGGCTGAGTTTGTATGATAAGCTAACGCCGTGCCTATGTCATACAAACGAGGACGCCGCATGGTACGCTAACGTCGTGCCTCTGCCATGTGTGAATATTGATTTGCTTGTGTGATAAGCTAACGTCGTGCCTATGTCACACAAGGTATTTTAAAATGGTACTCGTGGTGGTGGTCTCACTACTAGGTATGTGTGTAATATTAAAAAAAATAAAAAACAAAATTAAAATGTTTTTTGTATTCTCAGGCCCAGATTGCAATGACAAAAATGAGGAGTCCACGCTTGAGCGAGCTGTCACGAATGATAGGGAGCACGAGGACGTCCTCCAGTCAGGAGAGGCCGTGTTAGGAGAATTAGAAGAATAGCTGGCCACTTTTTAGTAACATTACCGCTCGACGAGTAAAAATGACATTACTCTATGGTTTGATGAATATTGTGTTTTGGCGGGAGAGAAAAGGGGTGGCTATGGCTATTGCTAGATTGGCGGGAATTAATAAAGGGTTGTCATTTTAAGTTTAAAGTATTAGATTGTAATTTTAATTATTTTAATGAGATTATAATTAATTGTAAAGGTTTATAGTTGTTCTTTTTAACAAATTCTCCTTGTTCCTAAAAATAGAATATAATTATCGTGGCTGACACCGACTCCAAAAATAACAATAATATTACATTATTTGTAATAATGTTATATTTTAAAGAATCTACAAATAAATATATTTGTAGACTCTTCAAGAAATATCCTTAACAATATTTTTTGAAATAATTAAAAGAACCTATTCTTTAGATTATAATTAAGTAAAAAGAATGTCTGATTTAATGTTGCAAAACCAAAATACAAGTAATTAATTTTTAATTTTTAGTGCAATTTTTGACTTTGAAGTCGGTTTTTTTTTGTACAAACTTATTTGGCATAGGAACCAACTCGATATAGCTCTTGTGTACGCTACCATAACGGACACCGCTACCCCGCCCCCTCGTCCCTTTCATACCGCAGGCGGGGACTGAGATAAACGGTCGGCCTATAGCAAAATATGATTTTCGACAGAAACCATATTCCCTGAAATGTCATATTCTCAATTTACCACATTTTTACCTTTGCACGACTAGTGTCCAATTATGAAAAATGACAACCACTCTAAAAATGTCCAGCCAGAAAAAAGTCCAATCATAAAATTGTCATATCCTACGTCCTATTGATAAGTGCCTTCTTATACATATACAAACTACATTCTAATACCTATGTTTATCCTATTCTAATAAACCTTCTTGATACGGCCACTTGAAAACAATTTTTCTTCAATAAGTGTCACTTTCAACATGTCATATTTCCGTATTTTGTTGCTCCTTTTGTCAATTGCGTGTATTTCAAAATATATTTTTACAATAATGGATTTAAAATGTTCAGTAAATCAAAAGGGAAACAGGACAGTAATTCAAGGGGGAAACCGTTACAATTTAAATGTAACTAATAAGAATGGCAGCACACTAAGGCGTTGTGTAAATAGAAAGGAGTGCTCAGCTTCTATTACATTAGATATCGAATTAAATGTACTGCGTAGAAGTAAGCATACATGCGAAGAGAGTCTACTTAAACAACAAGTGTTTTTAGCGATGAATAGCATAAAAAAAGAAGTTTGTGAAGATCTATCACCAGTTGGGTCAATTTACGAGAAACATGTTAATATTCTATTGGAAAAACAAACTGAAGAGGATAAAGAAAGCCTGATAGATTATTTACCACCACTGAAACAAGTTCAGGATTGTCTATACAAAAAACGAAAGGAACATTTGAAGTGTAAAAAACTTACGTTCACCAACGTAGAAGAGGTAGAAGTGCCAAAAGCATTAGAAAAGGGGTTTTTAGTTTGTGACGATGGAACAAAAGATAAAATTTTAATATTTGCTTCAAGAACAGCAAGAGGATATATTAAAAATAATAAAGGATTTTACCTAATTGATGGGACATTTCAGACTTGTCCCCAGCCATTCTACCAGATAGTCAGTTTACATGTTGACCTGGGATCTACTGTTGAATCTAATAACGTAGCTGCAGTTGTGTTTGGTTTACTACCTGATAAAAAAGAAGAGACATATGTACGTTTCTTCAGCTTGATTAAAGAACATCTTAAAATCCGGATTCAACTTCTGAAAAGCGATTATGAAATAGCTATTATGAATGCAGCTAAACAAGTTTTCCCTGCGGCAAATGTTTTTGGATGCTTATATCATTACCAGAGGGCTATTTTCAAGAAAGCGAAAGAATTTGAGTTGGACAGAACACCTGAGGACAGAAAAGTAATAAGAATGGTGTCCAACTTGCCTCTTCTACCTGCAAGTCACATTAGAGAAGGTTGGTTGAGCATTTTAGAAATAAGTGAAAATGGTGATGAAATGAAACCATTTAAAAAATATTTCGATAGACAGTGGCTGGCCAAATTTTCAACAAACACTTTGAGTTGTTCAGCAACGAAACATCGTACGACCAATTTGTTAGAAGGCTGGCATAGGAGACTCGCTGCCAGAATTCCAAAAAAACCAAATGTTTATCTTTTTTTACATAAAATTATGAAAGAAGCGACAAGAAACGATTATAAAATTAAAAACAATTTGTTCCTTCAATCAAAAAAAAATAGAAGGAACTCTGATATACTGTATGATAAAAAATATAAGTGTAACTTAAAGAAGCTTGAAGACGGCACATTAACTACAATACAGTTTCTACGAAAAATGATATTTTGCAGATTAAATTTGTTATCAAGTCGCTCAAAATTGGAATGATCAGTTGAAATAATGTTTTTTTTGTGTAGGTATAGGTATTTCTTTATGTTTAAGAAAAGAAAAGAATTTAGTTTTGGTTTAATAAAATGTTTTGTGCTACATATTCATTCTTTTTTTTCACTTTCTTTTCTAGTTAGCAGATAATAGCCCTAATTCGAAAAGTAGAAACTTAAATTTTAAGTTGGGTGTTTTCCGAATTAGTAGTGTAGTAATTTAATGTTCATTTATTTTGTATTTGTTTTCCTTTATTAAATAACGTTATCTATCATTCCCTAGAGTATTGCCTTTGTCTCACTTTACATAGACAAATTTCATGGTGGGTAAAATTCGGAAAATTCGTGTTGGACAAAATTCGTGTTGGACATTAATCGTAGTTGGACATTAAACGTGTTGGACAAAATTCATGTTGGACATTAATCCTAGTTGGACATTTCGAATTTTGGACATAAGTCGTGCAAAGGCATTTTTAATCTAAAAGTAACATCAGCAAAAAAATAAATTATAAAAATTGTTGTATCTGAAAATAATATGATGCTGGCCGACCATGTCTTTTGTGAATATGATGTACAGCGAGGGAAGGGCGTTGTGACCCCACAAATAAAAGTCTAACGGAGTCAGAGTTGGCGATCTGTTATCGTTGCGGCGCGGCGGGGTCACCCGGCATCTATGCGATGGCCGACCTCCCCACTGACACTGCCGGTGGTGTACCTACACGCAGTAGTGTAGCCTCTGAAAGGCACGTACTGATGGTACAGGCAAACCTTGAGGAATAGAGAACCTTTCCTCATACTCCCTACGTGCAGCTGCACTCACTTCTACCTAAACACATGAAAATGTTAAAATATTCTGCGTTTCAATATGGCACGGTCACAATCCCGGAGCGTCATAACTGTTGAAGTTATTTTGCGAGAAGAATAAAAATAATATTATATAGTTATTCAAAATATTAGACAACTATGAAGTAGGTTTCTTAAAGGAATAGCGATGAGACTGAAACTTTGTAGAAGTAATATTTTTATTAATATAGATAGTGAGTGCATGATAACCAATAATTATTTAAATACAAGCATACAAGGACAAATCAGTTACATCATTTTTAAAACATTAAGTAATTATTACCTATATTCGTTTTCAGACAGCTTGGGTACGGTGACGTTTAGTATTTGTCATTACTAGAGATGTAGTAACGCTAAAATCGTTTTTAAAAATACCGATTAAATATCTAACCGATATAATTTATAAACAAGAATAAATCGATTATGGGTACAAAATAAAAACCCTTTTTTTTCAAATATTTGTTAATTATGACGAATCAAGTGATTCATCTGATGAACAACTTGATGAATTACTTGATTTGTTACTTACATGAACTAATAAGTGAAAATCTTCTGAATTGTCTAATTTGATGTCTCTTCCTCTGACGAAGTATTAGATTTTTTGTTTTACCACCACTTTTTTCCAATCATCGGCAGTTACGTGGTCACACGCCTCGTTTAATAATGACATCATCAAGATTTTACCAGCTTCAGTAGAGTTTGCAATTGATTATGTTGATAATAGATGTATATGTTATTCCGGATAACATCGGTCTCAAAACTATTTATATTTCTGTTACTGTTGCTCGCTTCTGTAGATCGCTTCTTATTTTGGATTTGCTAGCTAGTTTATTTTTATTCTCTCATAGTTTAAGTCAATTTAATTCTCTTAAAGTTATATTTATGTTTGTACAAACAGTCAGTCATGTTAAGTCAGTCGTAAGTAAAAAATTTCCGCCTCAAAGTTTTTTTAGGTAATAAAGTATGCTTTGACGTAAGAATCCCGCCAAAAAAAATTCGCGGCCTATCTTCGTACAACTAATATTTAGTTATAGGACAACTGAAATTATTACATATATTAGTTTCTATGAATATTAAAAAAAAATATTCGATTTAATCAGTTTAATAAAAATTCATTCGATTTTAACAATTTTATTGTGTCAATCTCTATTGAGATTCATTCCGAGTCGCGCATACGATTTTAAAATTTATATGTTTATATTTTACATAATAAGGTAGAAGGTGAAGATGGGATATAAAACAAATATTTCATATAATTTAAATAAATAATAACGTCTAAATAATATTTTTATTTCTCTATAAGTTCGGGTTCATAAGTTGATAGCTTTTATTTTAAATTTCTACAAAAGTAAACTAAGTAACACGGAAAAGATCAAATGTCACCGTACCTTTTCTATCTGCAAAATAGAATAGTTTATTTTTACAGTTTCATTAAGTAGTTTGTTTTTACAGTAACTGATGGACAAATTCGCGTAGGTCGGTGCTTCGGTGTAGCACAGTGAAAGCGGTGTCCTTTGTCGGTGTTATTTATTACCTTTTTTCGAAGTCATACAAAGCGCCTTTGAGCTAAGGGCCAGATTCAGAGACCGCACTTTGTCTTTACTTTAGCAAACTCTAGTTATTATCTCTGAATTTGAACAACATTAAAGTGATTTTTCGCATGAAAAAGTTTACTTTCATTATTTATTACTACAAAGTAAACTTTTCATGCGAAAAGATTACTTTAATGTTGTTCAAATTCAGAGATAATAACTAGACTTTGCTAAAGTAAAGTCAAAGTGCGGTCTCTGAATCTGGCCCTAAGTGTTCAGGGTAAATTTTGTATGGAAAAATGTATAAAAAGTTTTATTTTTTAAGTTTATTTTATTTTTAAAATATTTTTAGAATGTTTGTCTGGTATACAACGCCACCGTTACTGATCGGGCAGGGGTTTTTTACACACTACATAATAGGTCTTTACCTATGAAATTGCCCTTTTTCAGTACTGGACATTTCAAATCAAAATAATTTTTTTTGGTTAAGTATTCTAATTTCAAATCAATTTTATTTTAAAAACATGGAATTTTTTTTCCAAAATTAGTCATTTGTTTATTGATTAGTGTTACGTTTTTATCGCATTTCAATCGTTTTCATTGTTATGGAGACGTTAAAAAATCGAGTAATTTTGGAATATGAGTATCGTCATGGCAGCAACGCGGCACAAGCGGCACGCAACATCAACGACGTTTACGGAGCTAACACCACAAACAAACGCACCGCTTGTTATTGGTTTGCTCGCTTCCGTTCTGGAAATGTTGACCTGAAAAACTAACCTGGTGGTCGTCCGAAGACTTTGTCGACAGTGACGTACTAAAGGCGATTTTGGAAGCCTATGATACACAATCTACGCCTGAATTAGCAGCAGCTTTCGATGTTAACGTCAAAAAAATATTGGTCTTAGAAAAGTGATGGTCACTGTTTGGTGGTCTAGCGCCGGTGTGATTCATCACAGCTTCTTACTAAACGGGGTGCGCGTTACTGAGGATGTGTACTGTGAAGAACTGAACACAATAATGGAGAAGCTGACACATCTTCATCCAGCATTGGTCAATCGCTCGTCTTCGCTGCTACTGCACGACAAGGCGCGACTTTATACTGCACAGCAGACAATCTCCAAGTTGCAAGAACTAGGGTTGGAAGTTCTCCGTCATCCTCCAGACCTTGCGCCTATAGATTTGGATAACCTTTTGACTCGAAAAAAATTCAATATCCAAGAGGCAGTACAAAATGCCTTTGAAGAATTTGTTGCCTCCCGTCCAGCTGATTTTTTTAAGAAGGGCATTAATAAACTGCCACTGCCTTGGCAAAGATGCATTGATTGCATGGGTGCCTACTTCGATTAACACAAATAAAAAATTCTTAAAAAAAAATCGTTTAATTTTGTTCATACAAAATGGCAATTTCATAGGTAAAGACCTAATATATTAACAACAATCATACAGATTACTGGCATACATGGCTTTTAAATTGTTCTATTATTTGTAACAGTAAAATAAAAGAGATACCCAATCATTGATTGCTCTCCACAATGTTAGTTTTAAGTGTAAGTGAGTACATATCAGTATCAATAGTAGAGCCAGCAGGCGGGCGCGGGCCACATGTCGGACGCAGCAAAAAGTAGGAGGAAGGAGGAAAGCATTGGTAAAATTACACACGTGGAAAATTAAGACTTAGGAACTAATAGTTGACACCGTTTTATTTAACATAAGTGTTTTAATTTATATATAAAAATATTAAATTGGCTTTCATTTCATATTGCTTCTGGTAACTTATTATATATAACGACTGTCGGAGAACGGTTGCAGACTCTTACATTGTGTCTTAGACTTTATGTTGCTTGCTTGTCTTCTCTTTTGCTGTTTCAAATAAAATAGATTGTTTGTTTAGAGTATGTAAGACCAGGATAAATTAAAATTAAATTTATATCGTTTTAAGTAATTTGTTATATTACTAGTAGAGCAACATTGAGTGGTATGGCGAGGAATGACGGTTCCTCCTCGTGGCACTAGTGGTACCAGTTGGTGGCACGACGAGGAATTACCCGATCAGAACCGGTTTAGTCCTTCCTACGTCTGAAGAAGGGTTACCATTTAGGAACGCTACAGTTTGTTCGACACCCGCAGATCGTCAGATACACTGCATACTTAATATTAACCTAATTGTTTCAGAATAGCAGCTTGGGTGATCGGAACGGCGCTGGTATGCTGTCTAGTTCTAGTGATAATAATAATAATGGGCCTCGGCACTGGCCTCGGATACAATTATTGTTTTGTAGATATGTTCACTAGGTATAGGTATGGTAAGTGTACATTTATTATTATTTGTATTATTCTTAATATTTGTAGTCAAATTAGCGAGGAAGAAGGCAGTGAATAATTTTATTTATTATGGATAAAAGCTTTTAATGAATTTACAATGAATATAATGTAGACAGCAAATGAAATAAATGAATTTGATAATGAATAGCAAAAAATAAAGCAAGTGAAGCTAAGCTAGGAGCGCGGGGCGCGTTAGAGGGCGTCCGTGTCCTCTGCGCTCGCAAGAACAAGTGCACCTTGGGTGCAATGTTCATAAGCGGAGCGGATTGCTTCAAAATGTAAGGCGGTGGGTGGTTCATGTTTTCATTTGTGGCGTATGTATCCGTCACAGGCTGTAAAACGTTTAAAAACTGCTTCAAAAGTATTCAAATAACCCCACGCGACAACGCAGTGCATTCCCGGCGTCCGTGTCGCGTTCTTACTCCTTCGACCTCTAGTTCCGCTGCCCGCTTTTGTTACGTCTTTCACAACGTGGTCTCTACTGACTGAAGGCGGTTAAGCGTCACATGCTTGCCGCGTACATGCAACGATAATTCAGCGCAATTGCGGCGTGAACGCTGCGTCGACGCGGCGACAACGCGGCGTGAGCTTGGCTCCCGAGGAACGCCGACGCCGAATGTGGAGGAGGCCTAGTACCATTGTAATACTTTTAGTAAGAATGTGTATCGTCTCAGGGTGCATGTTTTTATAATTTGCAGTACCGGCGCACTACAATTACCCTGGCAATCCACGCTGGCCTTACAATCAGCACGGGATGGGACAAGAACCTCCCTCAACTTTATCGCCCATTGGCAGCGGAGACATAATTCAACCCAGCAAACCTCCCCCGCCCAGCAGCGGAGGAGGAGGTGGACCCAGTGGCGGCCCCAGTGCTGGCGGCTCTGGCGGCAGCGGACAAGATAAGTGTAAGTGTTTCATCTTAACTACTGTTTATTAGGTTTGTAACAAATAAGCATAGGAAGCGGTAGCCCAAAACAAGTATGCTAAGGAAAAAAATCTTAATGAACTTTAATTCAATACCTAACAATGTTGCCTTATAAAGTAACTAGCGCTTTGGAGGCGGTGGTAAAGTTTGCTAAACTTTTAAATGTATCTAAACTTAGATTAAGTAGTTTAAAGGACGTCAAGAAATATATAATGAGAATTGTATTTGTCTTGATTAAAGCGTTTTTGGCTTTTGACTTTTAACTAAAATCAACACGAATTATTTTATTAAAATTTGACAATAATAAATTTAAAAAAAATTATTCATCGGATGCCTTAATCGGTGTGATCCTCGACTCCCTGACGAGCACGGATGATAAGGTTATCATCCGTGCTCGTGCTGGGTAGGTTCATACCTTAATCGGGTAACAAGCTTTAAATCACAATAAGTAAAATGAGTCGTATTATTTTAATCTGTCTTAATAGAAGTCACAATAATAGCATCGTAGAGCACAGTAACAAGTACAAGCCTCGTTGTGCCAATAGCTTGCACTCATCACGCTGTGTCCAGGCTTCCCTTGGATATAAATGGAATTTAAGCTTCAAAATACTTACTTAGTACAACAACAAAAAAAAACATTAATTCATTTAACACAAAAAACTAGAACTAGAACTTTCCTTTAAGCAAAACAATGCCTGTACTAGAAAGCCCTAATCTATCTTAATCTAGTTTTAACAATTGTGCTATATTTAATTAATCTCTAAATTATAATTATAAAGCTTAATTTTTTGCTTTAAAGTTAAAACAAAAAAGCAAATTCAGTAGAATTCCAATAGAACTTCCAATGATATTAGTAGGTAGCGATGATGCGACTTCGTCCGCGTGGAATAGTTATTTTAGGCACATTATTTATTTTTTAAATATAGACATACAATGTTGTAGACATTTTCTTAGATCAGTTAAAGATAAATAAATATTTTATACATAATATATTTTCTTCTTGAATCGTTTTCGCAGGAAGGAAGCCTTCAAAAATATTGATTTTCCCCGATTTATTCACATTTTCCACTGTTTCTTTTGGTAGCATAATGTTATATAGCCTAAAGCCTTCCTTGATAAATAATCTTTTCAAGGCTGAAAATAAAATTTAATTCGAAGAAGTAGTTCCTGAGATTAAGGCGTTCAAACAAACAAATTCTTCAGCTTTATAATATTAGTATATATGAAAAGATATAAATATTTATATATATAAATATAGATATAATATCTATATTTATATAAATTCTCTCGTCTATTTGTATTATCTATTGTTTCAGCAAAATTAAAAATATCAGATGATTTGGAGTTAACGTACATACCAGTAAGTGGCCCAGACGTAGGCTGTAAAATCGTGTGCCCCATAGAAGGCGATCCTCCTTATGAGGTAAGTACATTGAACACGTAATCACACAATCACACAAACTTGTATCGCATTAGAGTATGACATGTTTATGACAGATTTATATACATAGTCTGGCCATAAATACTGTTACAATTAAAAATAAGAAAGATATTACATTTGAATTTGGAATCTGTCATTTTTATACGATTGTTCATTGTATTTTCTAATTTTGGCGCCAATACATTGTACAATATTTTGCTATATTAAAATGGAGTGGGGTGATAAAGAAAACCGAATCGCTGTGATTGCATTACACAAAGTTGGTATGGAGCCGAATGTAATTTTTAAAACTCTCCATACGCTTGGTATTAGTCAAATGTTTGTGTACCGGGCTATTAATAGGTACAATGAGACCTTCTCTGTTTGTGACAGAAAAAGATCTGGCCGTCCACGTAGTGTTCGTACGAAAATGGTGGTCAAAGCAGTAAGGGAAAGAATTCGAAGAAATCCTGTCCGAAAGCAAAAGATTTTATCTCGGGAGATGAAGATAGCACCCAGAACCATGTTACGCATTTTAAAAGATGACTTAGGACTTGCAGCCTATAAGAGACGCACTGGTCATTTTTTTACTGATAATTTAAAAAAGAATAGGGTGGTAAAATCGAAGCAACTACTGAAGCGGTACGCAAAGGGAGGTCACAGAAAAATTTTGTTTACGGATGAGAAAATCTTTACAGTTGAGCAACATTTTAACAAACAAAATGACCGTATTTATGCTCAAAGCTCTAAGGAAGCTTCCCAATTAGTCGACAGAGTGCAACGTGGGCATTATCCGACTTCAGTGATGGTTTGGTGGGGTGTTAGCTATGAAGGAGTGACTGAGCCATATTTTTGTGAAAAAGGTATCAAAACATCGGCACAAGTGTATCAAGATACCATTCTTGAGAAGGTAGTTAAACCCCTTAACAACACCATGTTCAATAACCAAGTATGGTCCTTCCAACAAGACTCAGCGCCGGGTCATAAAGCTCGGTCCACGCAGTCTTGGTTGGAAATGAACGTTTCGGACTTCATCAGAGCTGAAGACTGGCCGTCGTCTAGTCCCGATCTTAATCCGCTGGATTATGATTTATGGTCAGTTTTAGAGAGTATGGCTTGCTCTAAACGCCATGATAATTTGGAGTCCCTAAAACAATCCATACGATTGGCAGTGAAGAATTTTCCCATGGAAAGAGTGCGTGCTTCTATTGATAACTGGCCTCAACGTTTAAAGGACTGTGTTGCAGCCAATGGAGACCACTTCGAATAAGCTTTTTATATTTTGAATTGTTTTATATTTATGTATTAAACTAACACACTGTAAAAGTAATAAATATTATTTGCAATAAAAAAAAATGTTTTTTCTTCGTAACAATATTTATGGCTAGACTAGGTAATATACAGTTACATAATCAATTGTATAGACAGATACAAACTTTGAAAGCCTACTTATGGATTTTTGCACTTTGACATGTTCACATTCTTTTTCATGCTATCTTGAACAGAATATGGTAACTGGACATTTATTTAGACATAAAAACATTTTTTCTCAATTTGTCCAGTTTTGGTCTTTTCTCTCTTATCTATTACATTATTACATAATAATAATAAAATAAAATTTCGTTTGATCGAATTATATATAAGCGTTAAAGCATGCATCACAACAACTTGCAGGTGAAGTGGATCAGGAACGGCAATGTCACTATGGAGGAGTCGGACACGGTTAAAATGTATCAAGAAAAAGATAACCACATTTTAAAAATAACTAATATGGAGGTTGCAGACGTTGGGAACTACACGTAAGTTATATGAGATATAGATAATATCGCAACAGAAGAGGCGCAGGTAGAGGCGCCAGGCGACGCGACGCTAGAGCAGCGCATGTGTAGTACGGCACAGGACGCTGAGCTCGGGTAGTGGTTTATGTTATACGTTCTGCCCCTACCCGACAGGGTCCATCAATGATTGTGTTTATTTATGACACCATTGTAAAGACTTAACTATTGTTAATTATAGCATTAAACGGTTTGAGTTTGTATTTTTATATTAAAAAGAAGCAGATATGTCATTATGTTCATAAATCAACGAAAAAAACGTTCCTAAAAAAGAAACCAATCAACGTGGTTACCATGGCGACGGTGTACATAGTAACCTATACTCTGGCCACTCTAATGGGTAAATTCGACAGTTGTAGTCTAGGGTTTACAGGGTGTCTGAAATCTATTGGGGGATTTATCGATTCACATAACAAATGATTAATTGGTTTTATACATGTTATAGTCAAAACTCATAACCGGCCAAAACCACTTTTGACTGAAAAAATCAGTCAATAGTGGTTTTGACCGACGTCCTTAGTCAAAACCACTATTGACTGTTTTTTGCAGTCAAAAGTGGTTTTGACCATCGATGTTAGTCAAAACTCATTGAAAATTGATCTTTTAATACATATTAAGGTAAAAGTGAAAAACAGCTGTTGGTTAGGTTAGGCCAGTACGGTGACCAAAGGACACACGAGCCGAGCGAGCGAAGCGAGCGTGCTGCGGCAGCGGCCGGCGAGTGCTAGCACTCGCTTACGAATATAGTATACGCACGAGCATACGACTATACTCTCGTGTATACTCGTATGCTCGTGCGTATACTATATTCCAGTTTTACATTAAAAAAAATGTTTCTAGCACTCGCCGGCTGCTGCCGCGGCACGCTCGCTTCGCTCGCTCGGCTCGTGCGTCCTTTAGTCACCATACTCACCTAACCTAACCAATTGTTTCGGACCTTAATATATATATTAGAAGATCAATTTTCAATGAGTTTTGACTAACATCGATGGTCAAAACCACTTTTGACTGCAAAAAACAGTCAATAGTGGTTTTGACTAAGCACGTCGGTCAAAACCACTATTGACTGTTTTACGCAGTTAAAAGTGGTTTTGACTGGCCATGACTTTTGACTGTAACATATACATAGTTTAGAAGTTAAGATTAGGATAAGTGTAGGGTTAATTGAAAAATGAGATATGGTACAGTCAGGTGCAAAAATATGTAAATACCCCAAAGTCTCATAAGACGTCACCATTAACAAGACCATAAACATGTATTCAAATAAGTGTTCATATTATGCACACATTGTATTGTTAATAAATATGTATTCAATAGGTAAAAAAATATGTATTCATCAAAAGAAGCATAAACATGTACACTACCAGCGATGTTGCCAACTCGTGCAGTGTACGGGAGCCGCGCATGACTGAATGGCAACGTCGCCCGCTGCGTCGCTTATCTGCGGTCGAGTTTCAGTGTAGTTGTTGTGAATGATTTTGACAGTATACAAAAGTCAAGGCCCATTTCAAAGCGCAATACTAGATTGACAATTTGATCAAAACTGTTGTCATCACGATAGCTTTGCTTGTATATATAGCTTGGCTAAGAAGAAAACAACTCTGGTTCGATCCTGATGAAAGGATTACTTTTTGTGTTTTTTTTTAGTATTTTTCATGCAGTTTATCTATAGGTAGATAATAATATAGTCCAGTCTAAGTTTAATCAAATATAAAAAAAGTCATTTAATTGACGACTACACATTTTTTTCGTAAATAAAGTCGCGGGTTACAGCTCGTATTGAATAATGATAGTAGAAAACAAAATAAGAAAAAATAAAAAAAACACAAAAAGTAATCCTTTCATCAGGATCGAACCAGAGTTGTTTTCTTCTTAGCCAAGCTCTATACAAGCAAAGCTATCGTGATGACAACAGTTTTGATCAAATTGTCAATCTAGTATTGCGCTTTGAAATGGGCCTTGACTTTTGTATACTGTCAAAATCATTCACAACAACTACACTGAAACTCGACCGCAGATAAGCGACGCAGCGGGCGACGTTGCCATTCAGTCATGCGCGGCTCCCGTACACTGCACGAGTTGGCAACATCGCTGGTAGTGTACATGTTTATGCTTCTTTTGATGAATACATATTTTTTTACCTATTGAATACATATTTATTAACAATACAATGTGTGCATAATATGAACACTTATTTGAATACATGTTTATGGTCTTGTTAATGGTGACGTCTTATGAGACTTTGGGGTATTTACATATTTTTGCACCTGACTGTACACTTAATTCATGTAGCACCTTTTTCAATAAGTAGTTTAGTGGTAGTGGACGCTGTGGTGATACAGCGTCCAAGACTTAGGGTGTGTTAATCTGTACTACTCATTGCAAATAAGAATGTGTGTTAGCCTGCGCCATATTGTGACGTCACAAGTCTTAAAGCGAAGAAAATATTGTATTATTTATTTCTTAAAAGAGAATGGGTATTTTTGTATGGGGTAAAATAGCACTTACTGAGATCTTTCAAATGATATATTCATTACTGAGATCTTTCAAATGAATATATCATTTGAAAGATCGCAGTGACACACACAAACACTTTTCACATATTATGTGAAAAAGTGTTACAACACACCACCCATTGTTCTTTAAGGCATGTGACGTCACAAGCCTTAAGGCTCATGCACATTCTTATATGAAACGAGTAGTAATCGAGTAGAGAAAATCTCCTTACGATTAAAAAGTTTAAACCAGAGACAATAGTAAAAGCACTAAAATTCATAAATAAAAACCATGGAATGAAACTGTTTTAAAGAAGTAAAAAATGACGTTAGTTTGTTTGTCAGTTATTATTTACAGTAAATTATGTTACCTTCTCACTCAACTGTCAAATTGCACATATTGGAGTGGTCATACTATAGCAAAAATATACTTACAAAATTATTAAGATAAATTGAGTTCAGTGGTTAATTTTAATTTTAACAAAAAAATATTCGCCAAATCACAAATGTCACAGATTTGGATCTTATGAAGAACATAATATATGAACTGTGTCAGTCTGTGCTCACATATAGTATTGGTGTCTGGGGTGGCGCATCAACATCACAGTTAATAACTCTAGAGAGAGCTCAGAGGTCGGTCATTAAAGTCATGCTAAGAAAGGTACCCAACCACAGAACTGTATAAAGAGGCTGGCTTGCTTAGTGTTCGACAACTCTATATACATAACTGTTACATAATTATTCACTCACACAAAATAGTTTTATATTCTATTGAATACAAAAATACGCTCAATTCAAGGGTGTTCAAATTATCCACTGACTCATTTACTAATACTTCTTTCGCACAAAGATTCCCAAATTTTATGTTTCCTCACATATACAACTAAATAGTAAAGAAAATAAGAAAGAAAGAAATTAATTCGCTATAGAACATGGTTACATCTGTAAATAAGTGTAATCTGAAGCATGATACGCGAGGCTCAAACCAAAGTAAAAACTTTTATCTGTAGTGTAAATTACCTTCAGACTTAACAAATGTTCAAAATGAAGCAGTTCAGACGTTTCCCGAGTTACCTGTTTGGAACGAACTCGACGTTGTACCTACAGTTGAGGATTTTATTACCGCTATCAACCAACTGAAGTGTGGTAAGAGCCCGGGAATTGATGGTATCCTTGCTGAAATCATCAAGGTGCGATGTGTAGAACCTATACTTTACAACTTTTTTGTAAAATGCTGGAACGAAGAATACATACCTCCGGACATGCGCGACGCAAATATCATCACGTTGTACAAGGGAAAGGGTGACCGCGGTGACTGTAACTCATATCGTGGAATTTCCTTACTTAGTATAGCTGGCAAACTACTTGGTCGTATGATCCTTTCCAAGTTACAGTTGCTAGCTGATCTCGTATATCCTGAATCTCAGTGTGGCTTTCGGGCACAAAGATCTACCACAGATATGATTTTTACGTTTCGGCAACTTCAAGAAAAGTGTCGGGAACAAAGAACATCTTTGCTGACTGCCTTTGTTGACTTAAATAAGGCATTTGATACCGTGAGCAGAGAGGGCTTATACGCTGTATTACAGAGGATTGGCTGTCCACCGAAGCTGTTAAACTTGATAAGACTTTTTCATGAGGACATGGAAGCTTCCGTATTTATAAGGGATATACATCGGACCCATTTTACGTGAAAAGAGGGGTCAGGCAGGGTTGTGTGCTGGCACCGACATTGTTTGGTATATTTTTCTCCGTACTCCTCAGGGTTGCTTTTGGAGATAACCAACAAGGCATACACCTTCACACCAGGGTGGATGGTAAGCTTTTCAATGTTTCCCTCCTTAAATCCAAAAGACATCGCCTGGATATTTTCATAGATAGCTTACTGTTTGCTGACGATGCAGCATTTGTTTCTTCGAGCCCGTCGGAACTTCAGGAGATGTTGGATAGGTTTAGTAAAGCCTGTAAGCAATTCTCTATGTCTATCAACATAAAGAAAACCGTCATTATGGCGCAGGGGGTTAATGAAATGCCCACAATCTTACTGGAGGGCTTGCCATTGGATGTTGTTGATAGCTTCTGCTACCTTGGATCCACAGTCTCGAACAACCTTTGCCTCGACGCTGAAATAAACAGCCGCATCGGCAAGGCCTCTACGATGTTCGGGAGGCTGAGTGCAAGAGTATGGTACAACAAATATCTTACTCGTCGCACGAATACTTAAGTGTCCAACCTCCATTTTCAACATTTTACACCAGAGACGTTTTATTGATTAGTTTAAGCAAATAATATGATTTTATAAAAGTTTTATATTAAAAAAATAGTTAATGTGTTTATGAAATGATATATTACAAATAATCATTAAAAAGTCAAACAGTTATGTTTATTTTCACAATTCTTTATGGAGGTTGAGCAAATAAACACATCAATAATTATGCAATTGGAGATAGACCACTACCGGGGTGGAGGTTGAGCATTTTGCATTCGAATATATTTAGTACTTAAGTGCCCTATAACCAAATACAGTGTGTTTGGGTATCGTGGTAAAAAAAATATAACTAGTTAACTTGCTATTTATTATTGAAAAAAATACAGAATTAAAAAAAAACACTGTTTGATTTATATAAAATACAAAATACAATATTTTTTTGTTTTTGTACCGATACAAGATCGTTTACTTCGTCTGGTATTGTTTATGTTGTCTGATCCTGTCAAAACCTTTTTAATTAGAGATTCCATGGAGGCTTTGTCGTCAGCTTTCATATATTTGTAAGTAGGTACTTCTAATATAATTTTTTTTTCGGTTAGTGTCTGATTTGAATTAGTCCTAGTAATTTTTTTTTTAATTAGTCGTATTCTTCTTTCGTCGGATTCTTGTTTGGTCGGATTCTTGATTCATCGTACGTAATGTCAACATAAAATGAAACTATGGTATTACCGTGGCTCCACTTCTTCATTTCAATATGTACAATAAAAACGACATAAATTAAATACAAAACGGTGATAATATCATACCTATACGTATAAAAAATAATTAATATACTGAGACTATTTAAACAATTTAGAATTGATTTATTTTTTCAAGAAAATTAACCTTTTTTTAACGATTTTTTACGTTTTCATAAGGAATTCTTTAGAAAAAAAAAAGTATTAATCTACTTATCTAGCATCTAACATCATTGCGAACACAAAGCATAGGTATACGTAAACACAAAACTACCCATTTAATGCTTAGAAATTTACCTATTTAACAATTAGAAAACATGCAAGTAGCAGGTATATTTTGACAGTCATCGCACAAAAGCAAAATTTTTATTATTATATTAGTTATAGTATTTTACAACCTTACGAAATGTTCGAAAGAATCTGTTCATTTATAGATACGTCACAATTTCATTTAAAGATTTAATTAAATCTGAAATAATAAGAATTAAATTTAAACATCCTGTACTATAAGTTAACGATACGCAGTGGTAATCTACAAAGAAATGTTAACAAAAATACAAGTTACCGATTCTTTTCTATAGTTGTGACTATATTTTCCGATTTATATTTCGTCACGGACATTTGGGGTACTGTTTTCTATTAAAATTAATACTTTTTTTCTATATTTCGCGTTATTTTTTACTCAAATGCGTGCGAGCACCAGCTTCGTCACAAAAGAAATTTATGATGGCGGCGTATTGCGTCATCAAAATGCGATGTCGTGATTGGTTACCTGTGAGGAGATTGAATACTTAAGCACGCAATCGATGTTCGGATGCACGTTTGGTGTTTCTCTACGGACGTTGAGCAATTAAGCATGAAGTTTTAATTCTCTTGTGTTAGTTTACAAAAACTTAAATTCCTTATAATTCATGTATTTTAAGTCCAAGCAGCAAGTATTATATACCAATCGAACCGCAATTAGATCCTTAATAAAATTGCATCAAAAAGTGAAATTCGTCAAAATGGTCGGTTGAGCAAATAAGCATTCAGGCGACGTACTGTAAAGACCAAGATGATTATTTATCAAACCTGCATCTTGTCCATACTCTTGTATGGGGCAGAGACCTGGACATCTTATGCCAATCAGGAGCGGAGATTAAACAACTTCCATATGCGTTGTCTCAGGCGTATATTGGGTATTTCTTGGAAGGATCGAGTAACAAACGAGAAGGTGCTTAGTATCGCGTGCATGCCTAGCATAATCGCACTACTTAAAAAAAGAAGATTGCGCTGGCTGGGGCATGTGCATCGGATGGAGCCTTCTCGTTTGCCAAGACAAACTCTCCTTGGCCAAATTTCGGACGCTAAGGCGCTGTCTCCACGAGCGATAGAATCGCGACGAGTCTGAACAAAAATCGCCGCGATAACATCGCCGTGTGGAGACACCTTCATACAGAGTATATAGAAATACGTGGCACGACGATAATATCGCCGCGATTTTATCGCTCGTGGAGACAGCGCCTTAACGACCAGTCGGGCGGCCACTACTGCGGCTTAAAGATAGCGCTAAACGCGATATGTTATCTTTTAACATTGACCCGAACACCTGGGAAAAGGTTTCTGGTGACCGTGATGGTTGGAGGAAGAGATTGTCTGACGGGGTGGTCGTGCATGACAGTGCCTGGTTCGATCTGCTCTCCCAAAAGCGCGATCTGCGTCACCAACGAATGGCACAACCTCTGACGTCACCGGGAACACAATTTGTTTGCGGGCGTTGCGGCCGCCGTTGTCGCTCTCATATAGGCCTTGTTAGCCACCAGCGCAAGTGCCAAAACCAAATCACTTGACACGGCTGTTGTTTAAATCATCTTTCGTAGATGTTAAAGGCCACTGATGATGAAACTTATAAATCTGATAGCCTCGATACAGGCTATGCCTAGTGTGGCTATCGCTGAATTATGTAAATAGATTTAAGTGGACTGCAAATAAATTTATCTTATCTTTATCTTTAAATGCTCATTCGGCAAACGAGACAATTGACAAAAGTATTATCTTACAAAAACTCACTTAGTAAATAATCTACATAATAATATAAGCAAATACAACACTTGCTAAATGTGTTAAATATTAAAATTTCGATTGATCTTTTCTCATTTTACTAAATAATAAGTTTTGTAAATGAAGCATCTTGTCTATGAGCGCGGGCGGGCTCTGGTTGTCCCAGTCGTCAAGTTTATGCTACAATACTATATATTTTTCTGTCAAGAGAAGAATATTTAAACGTATTATTAAGCTGTATAGCGCACAAAAAGCACCATTAATGGCAGTTGATATTTAAAAAGATTATGTGTTTCAGTTGCAAGGTTAACGGCACAGGAGGTTCAGACTCTAAGGAAATAGAAGTGAACCCTGCACCTCAAATACCTCGCATGCTGTCTGCTCCCAGGAGGGAGGGTAAAACATACGTGTTGCAATACGACGTGAGCAGTGGTGCGCCGATAACCGGCGTCACAATAACCCAGAAGCCGTCTTATGTACGCATCATTATATTACTTACCTATATAGCGACGTCTTAGTTGTACTCAAACTCATTTCTTGTTCACTCAATACCTACTAAAGTGAGTGAGGGTGTAGGTACTGCCACGTAGCAGCAGTAGGTAAGTATAGCAACATAAGTGTCAGCAGCAGGTACTGCTATATGTAAGAGTGTCAGCTGTAGTACTATATCCGGAAAATTCGGTGACAGCATCACACATGCAACTCGAGTTGCATACGCAGAGGAGCCGGAATGTGCAGCATGGTAACCCAGCTAGCTTACCCAAAGTTGTCTTCTACTCAGAGCTGCCCTGTGCGGTAAGCGGAAGCAAGGTGTATATCTCCGGTATAAAACAAATATATTGCATTTCCATCAGAGGCGTGAAGTACCACGTAAAGACATGTGCAACCGACTGCGTTTGTTTTGTACATACTGCGAACCATGAACAAGTTATATGGTACGACAGCGGGGCCCAGTTCCATTCCCACGTTACATAAACAAGTTATATGTAGAGTAGTAGAGGCCACGGGAGCAAGGGCGCTCGCTCGACCCACACTGGCGTGTAATAATATAAATAGCTTGTAAACACTGTTCCCATTTCAGAAGGAAGGCGGACCCGCGGAGCCGAAGGATTATGTCGTGAAAGGCGCAATTCCTACGTTTAAAGAGGATGTCACTCAAGGCGCTAAAAATTACGCCGGATCACATTCATTTACTCCAAGTGCTGGAGCTACGGCGTATACATATATAGTTGAAGCATTTAACAAGTATGGAAAGAATACGGTAAGTGCATACAATCTCATACTAAGTACACCCTGTATACTTGCCACTACTGTACCCTGTCTAATTACATTGTAACTATCTGCAAACTATTTCGAGAGATAAATTGCTAATTGGCTAGTACATATTTAATGCAATGTACAGTCGACCCCAAAAGTAGCTGAACACATTCTCAAACTTCCAAAACATCTGAACACTAAAAATAACATAAATCTATTGGGCGACTGTACAGCAAGATTAAAACAATTAATATTAAAATGTTGAACATTCATCATCCTCATATTAACCAATTAAACGTCCACTGCCGGACATAGTCGTAACATCTCCACCTTGCGCGGTCTGTACTTACTTACTGTACATCTTGGTATTATATTGGATAATATAGGGTGGGTATACATTAGAATGGCGTTTTAATTTTAACACAAGATAGAGGATTGCTTTACTAAGGTAGAGCAAAAAATATCATCGAAAAATACCATCCATTTAGAAGATGAGGCCAGCAGAGTAAAGTACGCCAACAAACCCTCGAAAAATACGGAGCAAATGTATCACAATAATCCCCCTAAGATTGCCCCCTAAGCTACCATTCCCGCGCTAATTAGCGGCCATGGTAACGGCGAAGTAGGGGATGCGAAGTATCTCCGGTAGAGGTCAGGTTACGGCTAGAAGATTATAAACCTTAAAGAAGAATTGTGCAGTTTACGATGGTCTGAAGACTGGGAGAGGACTCGATAACCCTTATAGGCAACACACCAATAGCAGTTGCATTGCGGTAGAAGTGCGTCTACGTTAGTAAATAATGTAGTTATATGAGGGCAACACACTGAACAAACGAGGGCCCGCTGAACCTACCTGCTCCGCCACAGTCAGCACACGTTGTAATATTATCTCAGCTATCCACACCGGAGCACAGTTGAGCGAGACAGATGCAGCGCAGTTTGTAAACGGTTGTCAATTTTTTACAACTTTATCAAATAAAAAAAATATTGAATTGGTGAGAAAATATAAATGTATGAATTAATAATAATAAATATTATACAAATACGGTCTAAAAGATTCGAATATGAAGATGGTTCAAGAAATTAAAAAGACAAGTAAGTTGAAACTCCGATCCGTTCAACATCTTAAAGTGTGTTGAGTGTGGCGATCGATACAACATACGTAACGCGGTTATAAAGCAGGACTGCCTTCAAACTGCTTTCTGACTGCGCTTATGTTTGTGGCTGACATCAACCGCAACTGTTCTGCTCTGCTAAAAAGCTGTAAGTACTTGCTTGCTTTTGGTGTGCTGAAGCCTTAAGTCGGGTAAGCTATTTTGTTTCCGAAAGTGCTACCAAAGTCTCTCTCGAGCTTAGCGTATTTTGTCGTCAGAATCACCAAACGATTATCGTTGAATTATTCGTACAGTGTATCCCTACACAGGTTTACACCCCACATCAGCTCACTTGGACAATATAGTGGAAGAGATATTTGGGAAGGACAGAGCCATACCATTTTAAGATCCAATACAATGTTGTGAGGTAGGACTTTAACGCGAAGCCAGATTCTGGAAGGGAAAATGAGTGGAGAGTAGGGCTCTTTGGATATCGACAAAGAAATCCACGAGGCCAAAGGCTTGAGGACTTCTAAGTCACGTCTACAAATTCATGTCATTGTTTGTTAAATCACCACGAATTGTTTAGAACGCAGCTAACTTGACCATCGGTACAGTCAGCCCCTAAAATCGCTTGTACATTGAAATATACATATTAGTCTAAACATTAAACATGCCTTAAGTCAGTGATGCAACAAAATTTCAAAATAAACTCATCATCACATATTTCCATAAAACAGTAACAGACATTTTTCAATTGTCACTTAACATCTCAATGTGTCATAAGTCGGTGATAGTTCTTTAATACAAAATTAGATTAACAAATCATATTTGGAAAGTATTGACTGTACTTCCGTCGTGTGAATCTTCTTTAGGCGATTGGAATGTTACATGATTTTGTATTTTATTGTTTGTGACACGAGGTATTGCGATATCTGTCTGTCTGCGTCACCATGGACGAAATGCCCAGACCTGCGTTGATGGCGCCCGGATCGTGGTAAAGGCCCAGGTGAAGTATCTGAGCCTTGTCCTGGACAGCAGATGGCGCTGCTTCAGCCCATATTTTAGTGAGCTGTCGACGCGTCTGCTGAGGATCATGGGCGCCCTCTCGTGGTTAATGCCTAACCTGGGGGGGGGGGGGCAGCACACGTTGTCTACTATTATACGCCGGCATACTGCGTAGCATGCCCCTTTCGGTGCGCCTATCTGGACTCGAAAGGAGGGAGAATTTATCCCTCCTTCGGGCGCCCCAAAGGGCCATTGCTCAGCGGGTAGTGCGGGCCTACCGCACAGTGGGTGTTGCGGCGGCGTGCGCTCTGGCGGGCTCCCCTCCTTGGGAGCTCGAGTCATGGGTGCTCACCAGAGTGCACGGGTGCTTCGGCTCCCATACCTGCACTGGATCGGTCTGCGCGACCGCGGATACGACGCAGCACACCCTGGAAGTGTGCCCGTTGTGGTCGGAGCCGCGCATCAACAAGACCCTCTCGCGCCGCCACATCGGAGGAGGCGAGAGGGCAGGAGAAGGCGGACGTACCGCACCCTCCTGCATCCCGGTGGTGAGCAGGGCTTACAGGTGCGGGGGCACCTTTCATCCTATTGCACGACTCACCACCACCATCATGTGTGAACGGTCGGAGCACTCACGGCCGTTCTCAAGAAGAGTAGGGCTCGCCTGTCTGCTATGAAGATGGGTGGATGTGGAAGGAGGCTGCTGAGCGAGAGAGAACCGATCCCTCTCGAAAAAGGCGACGCCGTGGCAACAGCTCCGGCACCTCAATCAACCAGGTTTCGCTAGCGGCTTCAGTAGAGGACTGCACCGCTAGTGGTACGATTATTATAAGTCGTGGGAGTATGTGGGCGGCAAATAAGGCACTGTTTGACGAGCCTTTTGCTTTTGCGAGGTGAGATAGGTTTGGGATGATGCAATCGCGTTCCCGAAACCTCTTTGGAACACCAGAGAAAGGCCATCGTGGAGGTTTTAGTCGTTAGACCAGTCTGGGAGTCCGACATCACTTGCTCGTCCTACCCCGAGGTGACAGGTATACGCAAAGTATTACCTCCACGGAAAAAAAAGGCTCGCCTGTAACAGCGGGGATCGCCGGACGCAAAGGCTCTGCCGGTTCCCCAGGCCCCCTCCAAGTAGGCGATGAAGGAGTGCCGCTGGTGACTTTTAGTGGGTGCACTGGAGGGGTTGCCTAACCCCTGGGAGCCCCACATATCCCTGCCGTCCCCCAACGGAAGGGGATGCGTAGGCATTTTACCCCAGCGAAAACAAAAAAAAAAGATTCACACGGAAGAACATTGCAAATAATAACTTGTTAATCTACTTTTGTAACCAACGACTATCAACGACGTATGGTATGACTTATAGTGGTTAAAATACAAAAATCGATTAACATTATGAACGCTTAAAGTAGATTCACATCCGAAACATTGAAAATATGATTTGTTAATATAATTTTGTAAAGTATGACTATCAGCGAGTTTTGATATTTAAGATGTATATGGACAAATGAAAGACGTCCTATCATCGTTTTATTACCATTTGCGATGTTTAGTTTATTTTGATATCTTGTAACGTCACTGACTTATGGTACTTTGAATGTTAAGAAGTTTTGTAAATTTAAACACGTTAAGCGATTATTGGAGCTGACTGTACATAAGGACGGCGTTTAGGAGTATTTGGAGCATGCCTGTCTAACATTGGACGCACATTGGCTGATATGATGATGATTTGTAAGACAACATAGTAAAAAGATTGTACTAATTTGTCCAAAATAACAGTCGACCGCCGCACGGGCCGTAAATTCTCTTCGGACTGACAGAGCGAGGTGAAACTGCATTTATCGAACACTCTAGAAAGCATTATCCTTATTTGAATAAAAAAAAAGGTAGTTAAGTAATTGTGATTATTTGTTTCAGAGCTACGAATACCTCGTGATGGAACCCTCATTATAAATATGATGTTTGTAAACAATATGGTTTAATCTACTTGTTACCACTCATAATAACAATGATAATTTGACTAAGCTGAGTAGTAGTAGTTATAAAGAGAAGTTTGAGTGTAGGTGTACAGTTAATGTGTCCGCGCCAGTCAACAGCGAGGTTACCCTGGCCCTGGCTGTGGCTAGGCAGCTCACTATCATCACTCTGTTATGTTATGAGCCAACGACAATACACAATATTGTTATACTTATTACGCTAGTGGACCTAGCTTATTTATATTATCTTATAACCCAAATTATTATTATAATAGTTTAATAGTGTTGGTTTATTTTTTTATTTTATCATTTAGCTGTTAATTTAATAATATTATGTTTTTTAATTAAATTAACTTTTGATAATGATTTGAATTATATTGTTTTATTAACACCTACAGAAAAAAATTAAACCGGCCAAGTGCGTGTCGGACTCACGCACAAAGGGTTCCGTATCATTGTATTATGAAATTAAAGGTCTTTTGTTTATTTTTATATTTGAGTTATTTTAATGAAACGGTTTACGATTTGTATTATACATATAAAAATAAAACTACTTACTAGATCTTGTGCAGAACAATTTTCGTTGGTAGTTTTTACAGTTATAATGTACATCATTATGTGTTTACCATATTTTAAAATAATAACCCCCGGTTTCTGAAACGCTTGTCAAATCAATGTTCAACTATACCCTTTCCACTATATTTATACCCTTTCCACTATATTTAACAACATTTGACAGATTGACGTTAGTGACGATCAGCCGTATCTCGAATGTAATGCCATTCGATTGTAAGCGATTTCGCGATTTTTCAAATTACTTTATTTTACACATTTGGATCCTTATATCAACTTACATTATCATTTTATCATTGTTTCTTTCTTTATCTATGTTAAGAGAATTAGCCTATAGCTTAAAATGATAAAATTATAGTTAGCTTAGGTATTATTTAAAAAACATAATTTATCGTGACACATTCGCGGGTTATATTCAGGTTTATTCATAGCATTTATTTCTACCGATTACTTGTATTTGTTTCATAATGGTGGTAATTACGTTAGTACATATTCTTATCTATGGTGGTAATCGTTATGAGTGTCCATCACTAAGTAACCATGGTAACTGAAAAAAACATGGGTACGTCCATGAAATACAATATTATTTGTTCGAAAAATAAGCGAAAGTATTACGAAACTTCATGGACGTGAACTGCCAAAAAACCAAACTTACGCTGTAAGGGGTATAACTCGTATGTAAATGTGATCAGCTCTGTTAAATCAAATCTAAAGATGCTCCCACATTGCCGTTAAAAATGTTTCGCTAGGCAAACTCCGAGCAAATACCAGATTTAAAAGCTCTTGTAACATGTAACAGTTCTTAACAAAATGTAACAATTGACCACATTTGTTAGTAAATGTTTTTATGTTAGAAAATGTTTACAAACATTCTAACGGCAATGTGGGAGCACCATTTCTTAAATGATAGTTGTCAATAATTTTGACACTAGATTAGTTGATTTTTTAAGTGATCAGTCATTCGGAAACATGTGCGTGTTCTTTTTGACTGGAGGTCAGTCTTTTAGATACCGCCTCGCAAACTAATATTATTAGTTCTGTTTGTTGCAATGTAGTTTTCTGATACCACTTCATTTTAATTGAATTCTTATATATTATAATAATTATTTAATTTTTAATAATATATTTAATATTATTAATTCGTTAATTATTGACAAAATTACTGATTATTTAGCTATTGCGCCCGTAGATGTTCCAGCGTTACCTTATCTACAGGGTTTACCGCTTGCCGACGAGTCGTTCAGTATCACAGGCTGCATTTATATGTTTACTACGGCCCATCCCGGCTTCGCACGGGCATTATTTTCCCGCTTTTCTGTTGACATTTTTCCCGAATTTTCTTTGCTATAAACCTCACGGAGCCCGAGACCTTTCCAACGAATGCAAAACCGTGGAAATCGGTTCGTGCGTTCTGGAGTTATAGCGTCAGGAAGGAAAACCTGACTTATTTTTATATAGTAGATTGGGGCTTCGCTTGTCCCGTATTAGTTGCTACCTCGCGTGGTCAGCAGCAACTCCTCCGCGCCCTCCGCTGTACAAACTGTACTCGGATATGTGATGATGGCCACTGTGCCCACACTTCCTCTACGCTCACGTAATAAAAACTCGTACGCTTGTTGTTCGCTAATTTCGCAACTTTCCAATGAGGACTCGTTAGAGGATACGCTTATAAGATTGTGGCAGGTCGATGAAGCACCCGTCACATGATTCTCGAATTGACTATTAGGGTAAAATATTTAGTTCAATTAAAACTGTTTTTGATACTGTATATTTACTCACTGTTTGGTGGTTACAGTACGTGCAAACGTTATTTTCTTGTACAATACAAATTGCATCTCCTAAGCTTTGGATGTCAAAAACAGAAATTATAAGAAACACCATCATACCCCTATATTAGTCATTCTAGTTAGATTCATATAACATATTCGTAAGGAATATTGTAGTAATTAGTTTTCCAGATACCGAACATAATACCTACAATGTTGATCTCGCTTCGGCCTCCATATCGTAACGAGTATCGTAACCGAGGGTTCGTAACCAGTTGCGGTCCAAGACTTTTGGTCGTTGGTCGCAACCGGTTACGATCGAGTGTATCATTGTCATTTATTAAAGAAACATAATTATAAAAGACAAATATGAATTAGGGAAGCGAATTTCAAGATGAGAAGAAGAGACTTCATAGCATTCAGTAGGTCTGTATGTTGTTTATAAAGGTTATGCTAGTTTGACCACGAAGAATGACAAAATTCCTCGTAGTCAAACCAGATTGTCAAAATAGTTTGACGAGGAAGAAAGGAAATAATTTATGATTGGACAAATAATTGGGTACAGGTATTCAGACAAGTTAGTTAGTATGATGCACAAAAGTGCACGAAGAGTGAGCGAGGCACACATCCCTCAGGCCAGGGCGTGCGTGCGCGCGCACGTGAGGGGCGGAGGGGGTCTCGATGTGGCGGGGTCCGGTCCCGCGGCGCGCTGCAGTGTGGCGCGGCGTTACGTCACGGGCGCGTGTCGACCGCGCAGTCCGCTCTCGTGCGAGTGCAGTCCGGGCGCGACGTGAGCTGCTGGCGCCGACATGTCCACCTCGCCGCGGAGCCGCGCTGACAGTACGTAGCATGACACCCAGTGTCAGCCTGACACCGACCATTGTACTTCATTTAGTTGTGATTTGATTAGTTTTACAGAAGATGAAATTAGTGGTGTGAAATGTGTTGCCTCACTCACGCTGTACGGACTGTGTCGGATACGAGGCGAGCCCCTGCACAATAATATAACTAAACAGGAATACAGAGTGCTATCAGATCGTGTTATCATCATTATGATCACGACACCCAAAAGTCATCCACTCCTTAACATTTACTCCTCTAAACGTTCCCCTGTGTGACCTCATCCATTTATTCCCGCGAACTTTATGAGGTCGTCGGTCGATTGCATATAGGGCATATTATGTACTAATCCGTCTGGACAATATATTGTGGTGTTAGTACTTACCTAGATCAAGTGGCTCTAAATGGCCAGAAGGCTGAAAGCGTTGTGTCACGATATAAATAATTGAAAACATTAGGTGGCTCCAAACTTACGTATTTATTACATTTCGAAGAATCATTATCTTTGAAGAACAGAACGTGTTTAGGGTACAGGTGTTAGGGTTATTCCTCCTCGTGCTACTAGCTCGTACCACCAGTGGCACGAGAAGGAATTGACATTCCTCGGAGACACATAACACTGGCGATTGCAGCACTATTCGCTTGTGTTCCCTTATACATAGACTATAACCACCCCTCATATCAAACGAGTAACGTAAAATCCAACTAAGGGAAAATTTAAAAAATAATGTCTACAGAACCGACCGAAGAAAAAACCCTATGTCCACTAAAATCCATTGAAAAGATCCATGGATCTTTTTACACTCAAATCGCACACTTATCACTTTAATCCATGATCCGAAAATATTTTAAAAATGGATCTTTTTAAAATCCATTATAAAGCTGCATCTACAGTAGCCATTTTCAATAGGTAAATAAAACTAGAAAAACAATCAAAATTTTAATAGTAACGTAAGCAGGTAAGTATTAATGTTTTTTTTATTTTAATTTATTTGAGATGAGGTGATTGATTGATTGGTGTGAGCAATATTTGGTCCGTATTTGGTGAACGCCACCGGACAAACAATTTTGTTTGGAAGAGTGGCATACAAGACTTAATAAAAAATATAATCTGGGCAAGAGAAATAGCGAACTATTTAGGTTATTTTAGAAACTATAAAGCAAGATGCAAAATCCAAAAACGACATCTCTATATAGCACTGAATTCTGCTTGTACCTACATCGTCTTCTTGTGGTATTTGAAGCCGTCGCGTAATACCCCTTTTGATATGTCCACTAAGATCCATTGATGGATCTCTTTTTACACTTAAATAATAAAAATAAAAATAAAAATCATTTATTAACCAAAACCAGTACAATTCTTACACAAAGTATCCATTAGCTCCACACTAGGCAAGCCTGTCCTGTGGATGCCTTAACGTTTACCAATAATTTTACATCTAATAAACATTTGATTTTAAACTATTTGTGTTAAACATGTAAAAACAGATAAATAATTATATAATTAATATATACATCCATGCAAATACAATACAATAGTAGGTATAGGTACATACTTATATAAGAATAAAAAGAAACAATGATTATTTAAATTTGATTAGATAGCATAGTGTTTTTGTGTGTGTTTTTTTTTCTATGCTACGTGATCTAAGAGTTTTTCGGTGGCCTCATAATCTAGAGATGCAAGCCATTCCGCAGCCTTCATTTTTGCCTCCCTTATAGACCAATCCCTTATGCCACAATGCTGAACTACCTTGTTGTATATGTAGCCATCAACAAAAGGACTCAAACGTCTCGCAAAGGAAGTGTTCACCCTGGGTACTTCAATTCGGAAAACCCTACGTCTTAAAAGATTTTTAAGCTCTGCAGAAGTCAAAACTAATTTATGTGTCTTTATGAATGTTGATAGACAAAACAATTGCCGAACGTTGAGAACCTTGCAGTCTTTGTAGAGCTGGTCGGTTGGGTACCTGTAGTGTCTTTTGTACATAGTTTTAAGCACAGAACGTTGGGCCCTTTCCACAACCAGCATAAAGGTCTTCGCAGCTCCACCCCAGGCTGAAATACAGTAGGTGATAAGTGACTGTGTCAGCGCAAAATATACCCTTTTTAAGGTATCCACCGATACCTTATGTCCACTAACAGTAAATAACAAACTTATGTCCACTTTAATCCATGATCCGAAAATATTTTAAAAATGGATCTTTTAGGACTAACGAGTGTAATAAAATCCATTGTAAAAAATAAAGCGGGTGACACATGCAATCTTCTTTATCAACCTTAAAACTTTACTGGCAGAATAATAGACATTCAGACACTATGTAACGTCACGGTATTTGATAATTCGAATCATCACAAACAATTTATAAATACCTATGTAATTAAAGTTTTTATTTTTCGTTATGGAACCATCCGATTTTAAATATATCAAAAGTATCGTATAAAGGGGTATTACGCGACGGCTTCAAATAGCACAAGAAAACGATGTAGGTACAAGCAGAATTCAGTGCTATAGAGATGTCGTTTTTGGATTTTGCATCTTGCTTTATAGTTTCTAAAATAACCTAAATAGTTCTCTATTTCTCTTGCCCAGATTATATTTTTTATTAAGTCTTGTATGCCACTCTTCCAAACAAAATTGTTTGTCCGGTGGCGTTCACCAAATACGGACCAAATATTGCTCACACCAATCAATCAATCACCTCATCTCAAATAAATTAAAATAAAAAAAACATTTATACTTACCTACTTATGTTACTATTAAAATTTTGATTGTTTTTCTAGACTTTTATTTACCTATTGAAAATGGCTACTGTAGATGCAGCTTTATAATGGATTTTAAAAAGATCTATTTTTAAAATATTTTCGGATCATGGATTAAAGTGGATATAAGTGTGCGATTTGAGTGTAAAAAGATCCATGGATCTTTTCAATGGATTTTAGTGGACATAGGGGTAAAAACCGACTAAGGGACTAACCGTAAATATTATCTTTACGAAGTAAAAAGAAGGAAAACTTGAAATTCCCTATACCAATCCGTCTGGCCAGCGAGGTATTAGTAGGCCAAGTATCCCTCCCGTCACGGGAGGAGGCCCTGTGGGACAGGGCTGTTATGATGATTATGATGATGACACTACATTTTCCATAAATTGCAACAAAAGTAATGCACAAGACTTATATAATACGCGGGTTATCGCTTAATAATACAGTCACACGGCGCGGCGTGCGCTTAAGTTAAAACCGTAAAATATTTGAATTAAAAATAAAACGAAATTATATTCTCCTCAAAAAGTAAATGTTAAAAAAAGTCCTAAAGACCATATAATATCGTGCCTAGCTCTCTGGAGTTATCACGATAACCATTAAATCTTTAAATTTTTCAAATGAATACTTTAGTTAACTTTCAGAAGCAATTTATACCAAACGTTGATTGAATATCCTTATTAATTTGTTTGAGAGGATGTGGCTAATGCAATATAGTTTTTTGTTTGTCTTTTATTTCTGACACCCTGTTATTTACCAAAAAAATAATCCTTATGATAGGTATTAAGCCTTTCGATAGGTATTATAAAGTTTCAGGGTAGGTAGTTCGTGCAACGGGTTCGATCCCCGTTTCAACCGTGTTATTATTTAAAAATCAATGAATGCAGTTTAAATTGTTTTTGAAATTAAAATAATGTCTTTCAGTAAAATTTTCCATCTACTATATTCAAGATACTGTTCCTCCATGTGGCATAGCCGTGGGACGCCCTGTATACTTAGTTCAAATAACCACGCTATAAGAGATTTTCATTGGCGGCGTTTAAGGGGCCTATCGGAACAATATTTTGAGGTAAACAACTGCAGCGTAGAGCGTGTGAGAGTTCTACGCAACCCGCACACAGATGGCGCCTATGTTGCGATAAAATAGTTTTGAGTATAGCGTGAGCATGCATGAGCATAGGCAATCGTGCATCTAAGTTAGTAATATGATTGTGTAGAATAATAGTAAAATAGTAAATACGTTCATTTCACAAATATATACCTACATTATAAAGATGGACGCTGCTATTATGTATCTTGTTAAATTCTAATTAAAAGTCCTTTAAACAGTTTACTACTATTGATAAATAAAATTATTAAAATAATTTTTATTACGTACTCGTAACTATAAGTACTTACAGGTACAATCGACCGCGTCAATATGTAAATAAAATTGCTGAGCCAAATGCTTTCTTTGACATGTAATAGTTTTAATATCATAAATACAATTCTCATCAAAAAAATTTGTGTTTTGTAAGGATTATCTAAAAAATGTGTTTATTTAGGAATATGTGTTATATGTCATTTAACAGGGAATTTTATGGGGTTTTTATATATACAAATGGTAATGTTTTAAATTCAAATTAGATTTTCATAGTTTTCGTATTTTTTGTTTAACAGGTAGTTTTTACCCCGTATGTAGTTTGACGGATATTGATAAAATAACGCACGTAAATGAAAACTAACCTCGAAATAGTTTATTTAATAACTCGTATACCGTCTAAGTCGTATAAACTCTCATTACAGCTTCTGTACGATTTTTCATAGATCGGATGAGAGTCACGATCTTATATAGTGTCGTGCCATTCCATTCCTCTTGGATTGCACTTTACAGCTGGCTAAGTGTTTTTGAGGAATGATCTCTTACACTAATTTGTCTTTTTTATTCATCCCATAGATGTTAAATCGGATTCATGTCCGGGCTTCTTGCTGGCCAATCAATAATAGAGATATCGTCTTCTGTAACATAATCTCATACGCTGCTCGCGGTGTTTGACCTAGCATCTTCGTGCTTAAATGTCAGATCCAGGTCAATCTAATATGCATAGGGCAAGACTTAAAGATCAAGACACTGTTTGATGTACCTATGACTGTTTAGCAAGGGCAGAAGTGACCCAAACACAAAGACAAACTCTGTCTTATCGTTGCCGCTAATTTCTTCCGCGTCCATAGATCGTCCATAGAGGTCCACAGATAGTTCGCGTCCGCGAACCGCTACCATAGATGACCTTTTCTTGTAATCCAACATGGTGCAAAGCGTTGTTCATTTCTTCTGTAGATGTCGGTTCTTCCCTCGTTACCATACAGTATAATTTTACACTAATCAGAAAGGAGGACTTTGTTCCACTAGATGTATGACCAATTTAGGCAATCACGTAAAAGTTAAGACGCGCTTTTCCATGGTCTGCAGTTAATTTCTCCCTATGTGCTGGCTTGTACAGTATCAGTTCACGTTCCTTCTACCTTTTTCAAATTGTAGAGTCACTTACAACATGAACTGGGTTCAACATGAACCTGCTGCTGCAGTTGAATAGCTCCAAGGCGTCGATTTTAAAAAGAAGATGTTACTACAAATAAAAAAATCGATGTTTACGGTCAGAAATGAGTTGATTCCTGCCAGATCTTGAACGGCGCGGCGCGTAAACAAACTAGCTCCTCGATAGCGCTTGTAGATTCTATGAAAAGACGACAGGCTTAGATGCAAACTTTTAGCCATAACACACTAACTTAGTCCAGAATCCAGCAATGCCACCACTTATTTATTTATTTATTGGATCTCTAACAAAAAAAAACATTTCATTATTAATAATATGTAGGTACATTTTCATCTTTAGTCATACATTTTTTCGACTAGGGGGACCACAGCATGGTTTAGGTACAAATTCTAAATTTAAATAAATACTAAAATATTTATACAAACTAACATGTCAAATAAATAATAATTATTGAAAACGAAGTATTCAGTATTCAGTATTCATTTATTTTTTCAAAGTAGTACAATAATATTGTATCTTTTTGACGTCATCTAACACTACTTAATCTAAGTTTATTAACATTTCAAAGTTTTGAAAACTTTACCACCGCCTCCAAAGCGCTAGTAGAGAAGAAGCGGCGCAACAAACTCTACTGCTGCATTTTAATGACGTCATTTTTTTGACATAGGAGATAACTGTAATTGGGCGCTGCAACCATTGTATACCATACATAACCATAACCAAGGATTATTCAATTATAAAGGTAGCGTCGTGATGTAGGTAGTACATAGAAGTGGGAGCACCAAATCACATCCATAAACAACTATCCAGTAATAAAGACGTCGCTCAGCCAAATGACCCCTTAAATAAAAACTCAGAAGTGTATTAAAATGTAAATTTATTAATGTCAGGGTCGACCAGTCCCAGAAGAAAATAAAAAATATAAAAATTAGTTAAAATTAAAATAAAATTGTTGGCTTTCGCGGGCAAACATCGCATGAACGTAGGAAGGAGCTCTAGAAGCGATACGGGTTATTAAATTAACGTTTCCAAGTTTTTTCTTTCATTTACGTGCGTTATTTTATTAATTTCCGTCAAACTACATACAGGGTAAGTAAAACGACTTCTTAAAATCTATGAAAAATTAATTTGAATTTAAAACATTAACATTTTGTATGTGAAAACCTCATTAAATTCCCTAAATACAGTAGTGCAACGTACGTTGTCAACTACGAGTAGGTAATTACATACAGTCCTACTGTTTTTTGCCTTTCATTTGATCTAATATCTTTTAGACTTTCTGCTAATAAAAAATTATGTTCCAGACATCCAGATATTCTGGGAATAAATCCCTCCTGGTGGCTTGGTGAAATAATTTGTTGGTTACCTTGTAATCTGTCATTTTTATCTGTAAAATGGAAAATAATTAAAATTGTGTGTCAGCGCTATTTATGTATTAAGTACTAAGTAATTCACATCGAATTTTGTATAGTATGTGCAGCAAGCATATGAATGGTATACCAATACCGCTATATTTTAAACCAAGGTGGCAAACAAACATAGCCTGAACAACACCAGAGGAATATTCACCCCTCTCTTGAAAAATTCTATACCTATTGTCCCTATGTCCACTAAGATCCATTGATGGATATTTTTACTCTTAAATAACACACTTGTGTCCACTTTAATCCATGATCCGAAAATATCTTATAAATGGATCTATAAGCACTAACAACTGTGATAAAATCCATTATAAAGCTGCATCTACAGTAGTCATTTTCAATAGGCAAATAAAAGTCTATAAAACCGATCAAAATTTTTATAGTAGGTAACGTAAGTATATGTAATATCTTTTCTTTTTTTTTAATTGTTTGAGGTGGTGATTGACTGATTGGTGTGAGCAATATTGGTCCGTATTTGGTGAACGCCACCAGACAAACAATTTTGTTTAGAAGAGTGGCATACAAGACTTAATAAAAAATTGGGCAAGAGAAATAGAAATATTTAAGTTATTATAGAATCTCTAAAGCAAGAAGCAAAATCCAAAAACGACATCTACATAGCACTGAACCCTGCTTGCACGTCGTCTTCTTGTGGTATTTGAAGCCGTCGCATAATACCTCTTTTTTATTTTTGATAATAATATACTTATTTAAATCAGATGGTTCCATATCGAAAAATAAAAACTTTAATCTATACTAATATTATAAAGAGGTAAAGTTTGTGTGTTTGTGACGTTGTAGGGGGTAATCTCTGGATCTACTAGACCGATTTTAAAAATTATTTCTGTGTTTGATATTGTATTTGTTTGTTTGTTGTGTTTGATTTATCGGGGAGTGTCATAGGCTATATAGTATCACGCTATGCCTAATAGGAGTAGATCAGTAATGAAATATGTTTATAAAAGGGACGCTTAAATAAAAACGTTAATTTTGCTTCTGCTGTTTAAACGTCTGGAGATATACTGAAATGATGTATTAGAGAATTGTACCTTTAAAAAAGTTTTACAATTAAGTCAGGGATAGCATATATCTATCTTCTAACGTTGACTCACTACGACCTTTTTTATAATAATCAAAGGAGACGGTTGTTTTTCGCACCACCCTAAACAGTAATGTTTATTATTCATATTACTCACAAAAATAGTTATTATCTTAATATAGTTACCCGAACACAAATTATACTTAAACGATAAGGGAATAATGAAATAATAATAAAAAAGGATTACACCTAAAAATGCTTGTTTTGGAACGTTCTTAGGTTTATTTTAATTGTTAATACAAATTATCAAGTAACGTACTTTAAAAATAATCGTAGAACGAAACGTAAATAATAGCCAATAGCAGATACTCTGAAGTACCTACTGCAATCAATCGGAATTTCACTGGACGCCATGACGAGAGGTTGAGCTGTCATTTATATATTTTTTACAAATTGATTTTTCGAAGATTTTGTGATGCAGAAGAGATGCAGTTTGGTTTTGCAAGTTCGTCGTCAGTAAATTAATATGAATAAATATGCAAGTGATTGGTGAATAGCTGGTGGCATTGTGGTCCGGGTGTTCCTGTCTCCGTTGTACGCGTTCCCGTGAAGTTCTCAAGAAAGACAATGAAAAGTGAAGCATCGACTTTTTGTTTTTTATATGTTACTTTTATACATACTTACTTTTACTTATACTGAATGTAATATCTCTCACTTGACACTGGCAATATATGTAACTATGTTCATGAGGCCATTAATAAAGAAATACAATACAATACTGCAATCAATCAGTTTGACATTGTCATGACAACGTTGTGTTTCAGATTTTATTAGATAAATGGATGATTTATTTGTACTTTTATATTTTATAAAAATGGGATCTTTAGATAGAGTGCATAATACACATTAAAGCTGCTCTTGCTGGATACTGTTGTTATTGCTTATTGAGCAGAGGCACAGTCACTGTTGGCTGCTGTGCACATGTGATGTGTAAAGTGTGGATTTTATCTTGGGCTATGCTTTTAGGTGAGCTTGAGCCACCTGCGTCTATTTAAGATGAAATACTGCTTTAAGAGATGACTGTGTTAATTAATTGTGAACAGTAATAAATATTTCTTGTGTCATATACAGGGTGGCTCATTCAAAGGGGTCAGTATGGGAAAGTCTTAAACTATAAGTCATACGAAGATTTGTTCTTAGGAACCATGACACAGATTTTGATAAAAAGAAAAACTGCATTCATACATTTGAGAAAGATACTGTACCCAGCTCGGGAATCGAACACCTACTTACTATGATAAATTGAAGTATGTGAAAACAATGCATTTTATTCATTTTAGACATAATGTTTCATAGAGATATTTACTGCTTAAGACCTACAGAATCGATATTTAAATAGAAAAAGTATAAGTTTATTTTTGCAAAACAACCGGGTTCGATTCCCGAGCTGGGTACAGTATCTTTCTCAAATGTATGAATGCAGTTTTTCTTTTTATCAAAATCGGTGTCATGGTTCCTAAGAACAAATCTTCGTATGACTTATAGTTTAAGACTTTCCCATACTGACCCTTTTGAATGAGCCACCCTGTATATAGTGTATTGTTTCTCTTTAAATACCTTATTATTTTAGATCTACAAGCAATAGCCAGCAAAAACTGCGTTATTTCGAGAGGTCTTGGTTGCCTTATTAGTGTATATTCATTAGACAATCGCTGTTGTGAGATTTTAGGTTGTCACTAGAGTCATGATTTGATTGTCCTATTTCAGAGTATTCCCTCTTGAGGGAGTTTTGATATGTGCAGACTGTCTATCTAGAGATTATAAGGAATAAACTGTATGCATTTCATTCCTAAACGCACAATTTGTGACTGGGCCTATTCGCCGAACAAAAAAAACCGTCTCCTCTAATTCAAAGAAATGCATTGTTTGTAAAGGTATTTTGTGTATATGGTATTGACCCTTATCAAAATAAATACGTTAATCATTATATTTATTTAATTTTAAACAAAATTGATCTTTACAGTGATGAGATCCGGTTATTAGTTTAAAAGATATCTCAGTTTTAAAATAATGCGCGAATAACGTAAAATATCTGTCTAACGCGTAAAAATAATAATAAATTGGTTAATAGTAATAATTAACGCACAAACTAGGTCGCCGTCATTTCTTAAAAAATCACTAGGCATCATCATAACAGCCCATTACTGTCCCACTGCAGGGACGGCTCTCCTTCCGTGACGGATGGATACTTGGTCTACTAATACCACGCTGGCCAGACGGCCAGAGGCACCTGTTGAATATTTTTTTATTTAACAGGAAATAAATGACCTACTGCTAGGACATACTTCAATAAATATGAATGGCGCGGGTAAGCTGCCCGAAATATTTTATACTAGCTGACCCGTACCCACTTCGTTATTAATAAATTGGTTGTGATGATTCGAATAATCAAATAGGTACAGTATGGGGACATTGATAATGTGATTGGCTTTTAAAGAAAGACAGCAAATCAATGAGTAAGAAAAGTACATCCTATTACCGAAGATAGCTTAATAATTTTAGCATAAGTTTTGAAAATTATCACATTAAAATGTATCTTATGGCGTTCGGCATAAGGTTGAAATTATAAAAGATTGAATCCTTTCTTACTTCTATTTGACATTGTATGTTTCATCATGTGTTACTAAGTGACACTGGTGACGGAAACATTGCACTTCGATAAAAAGTCATTGCAGTGCAACAAAATATAGCACTTATTGTTAACATTATAATATACAATTTCAAAATCATCAATAAATTATAATCTCACGTTCTCGCTTCCTCATTGTTGTCTGTCTTTCTTTAAAAGCCAATCATATTATCAATGTCCTCATACTTGTACATTAATTCAGACTACTATGTACCGTGACGTTACATAGTTGTCTGAATGTCTAAAATATTGGCAGTAAAGTTTTAAGGTTGATAAAGAAGATTGCATGTGTCACCCGGTTTATTTTTTACAATGGATTTTATTTTATTTACTTTTTAATTTTATTTATTTAGGAAAACACACAGTCATTTACAAATAATATTACAACAATTTAAACAAAAAGACCAAACAGTTCCATTACATACATACAATAACACACATACTTAATCAATTAATTTGTAGATGAACATATACTAAATAAGTATAAGACAAGCGTCTAACTTAGGAAAAATTATACAAAGCAGAAAATTATATATACATATATGTTTAATACACTCGTTAGTTCTAAAAGATCTATTTGTATAATATTTTCGGATCATGGATTAAAGTGCACATGAAAGTGTAAAGATCCATCAATAGATCTTAGTGGACATAAGGCATAGTTTAGTCCACGGGGAACACCTCGGCAGGTAGATCATACCACTAAAGACAGTCCACGAGAGAGAGCGTGCAGTACGGGACAGTCAGTGTGTGAGCATGAACTCCCTGCCGACGGCGAGCAGTGCGGTGATATAAAGTAAGGGCAAGCTCTTCTTTCCAGAATGCTCTTGTAGGTACTCTATATAATATATTACGTGCTGTATAACTACTCGTACTTAGTGCACACACTTTATGTATTTCTGAAATGGGCCGACAATTATAATGATAATAAATGGAGTGTTGATTCGGTGATCATTGCTCCGATAGTACTTTTGGTGAAAAGACTTATTCCAAAGAGTTTCTATCAACATCTACGGAGACTCTCGCTTGGCAGTTGGATCATTGATCTGATGCAGAAGGCAGTACTGCTCGACACGGCACGTATTGTGAGGAGGTTCCTATCTCAGGAGCCCTAACCGCCAGTAACTTGGTCCTTGTACCCAAAGCTGGTGGGTCTACCTTGTATATATTATTAAATGTGTTTATTTTTATATTTATGCAGCCACTCAAAGCCTGCGATCACTGTTTTAGAAACGATAATGGTGGTTAAGCAACTTTGGTGAGGTCATTCCATAGATTGGTGACCACTCAGTCTTATTTCATCTGACCGTGCTTCGGAGGGGACATAAAACTCCGGCCCCAGTAGACGTTGTAGGGACACAGTCGTTATGTCACGTTAAAGGCATTTTTATAGGGTTCCGCAGAAAAAAAATGTTGAACTACTACCTTAATTATTTTTTTCGTGAACGAAGTCGCGTGCAACAGCTAGTATACCTATTAATATAATACAGCAGCCCTTATCTAACGTGTGAGTTTGTCGTGCAGGGAGCGTGTGTGTGATGGCGTCCCTGAGCTCGCGGTAGCGTGCGGCGGCGATGTGGTGGACGTGGGCGCTGTGCGCGCTGGGGCTGGCGCGCGGCGCGGCCGGGGGCTGCGGCGTGGCGGAGTGGGCGTGTCGCAGCGGCGCCTGCGTGCGCCTGGACGCGTACTGCGACGGCACCGCGCAGTGCGCCGACGCTAGCGACGAGCCGGCGCACTGTTCGCCCTGCAACAGGACATACTACGGGCGCGTGGGCGTGGCGTACGCGCTGGCGGTGCGGGGCGCCCCGCGCGCGCCCTTCCTCTGCCACCTGACGTTCACGGCGGGCGGCGGCGCGCACGGGGACCTCGTGCAGCTCGCCTTCGACGAGTTCCGCGTGGGGCGCTACGAGGCGGGCGCGCTGGACGGCTGCCCCGAGGGGTACATGCAGCTGTCGGAGCTGGGCCGCCCCTTCACCGGCGGCTCCTGGTGCGGCGAGGCGGACGCGGCCGCGCTCTACTACAGCGAGACCACCACTGTCACCGTCTCCCTCAAGCTGTTCCGCATGCGGCTCGGCGAACCCTTCGGCTTCCGTCTGCGGTACAAGTTCCTCGCCCAGCGCGATGCGGTCGTGAGGTCAGTCTTCTCCCATACTCTATATTTTAGTTCACTGAATGATGGCCGCACACCGCTTTCATTTATGTAAACGTTCAGTAGTTAAACACTAATGGTATGAGTAGAGTGTGTCGGTGACGAGGTTATGACGGTTGTTAGGTTCGGCGCGATGGAAGCGCCGCTGGAGCGCGGCGCGGTGTCGCCCGGCACCTACTGCACGCGCACCTACGAAGAGTGCCACCGTAAGCCCTGCCGCCTGCAGAGCCCCAACTATCCCGGCATGTATCCCAGGTACAGTTTACTATTTTATAAAACATTTCATCTGATAAAGCAGCTCTCTTATCATTATTTTAATCGTCATTATTGTGTGGTAGAAATGTGACATGTTACTGGAGCCTGCGACAGAAGGACATACCTACGTGCAAGCACGCGATGATCTCTGTGCGCCAGGAGTACTCGCACAAGATGCAGATCAAGCGCTCGATATCGATGGCGAGGTAAGCCTCTTCGTACGTACAACTACGTACAACGTATAGTTAGGTATGTTGTCAGTCGGTCAGTGTGCAGTACATTGTTGTGCGCAGCCTGAACAAGACGGGGCGCGTGGTGCGCGCGTGGCGCGAGTGCACCGGGGAGCGCGACCGGCTCATCTTCTACGACGGCGCGTCCACGGACGACCCCGTGCTGCTGGAGTACTGCGGCGGGGACTGGCTGCCGCGCGTCGTCTCGCGCAGCCCCGAGATGCTGGTCGCCTTCCACTCCTCGCCCTTCAGCGCCCCGCTGCGCCCGCCCTCGCCCCCCGCACCCCTGCGCGGCTTCGAGCTCGACGTCGACGTGGTGTTCGCTGACTCTGACTCTCTCGACTATGCGAGGTAACGCTTTATACTACATCTATTACATTAGTTATGTAATTAATCTGATACTGATACTGGCAACGTTCAATATAGAGAGGCACGAAGGTGCGAATTCCATGTGAAAGCGTCGTCGTCGGAGGAGGAGAACAACGCAACCGCGACCTCGGGAGGCCGGGGACGCCGGGGCCGGCTCCGGGCGCCCGCGCACACGCTGGCACCCAACACCACCTGCACTTGGACCTTCCACGGACGCCCAGGTATACATCGTCACCTATAAGGTAGAGTATCCCTCAGGCCAGCACGGCGTGACCCCTATGTTACTTGACGCAGGTGACATCGTGTGGATATACTTCTCTAGCTTCACTCAGTACTCGCTAGTAGAGCCGCGGCGCGCGGAGAGCGCCGAGCGCGAGGACGACAGCGCGACGCAGTCCACGGCGCTCGTGGCGAGCGAGGCGGGCGCGCGCGGCGCCTGCGCGGTGGAGCTGCGCATATGGGACGGCGGCGGCGCGGGGGAGGCGGGCGCGCGCGCGCTGGGCCGCTACTGTGACGCCGCGCCGGCGCTGTGCGCACGCGCCGCACTCGCCAACGCGACGCGCGCGCCTCGCCCCTGCGCGCCGCCCGACGGCTACGTGTCGGCCGCGCCGATGTTATCCCTGGTGGCTACGACGATACCCGGCACTGCCACGCACCCGTTAGAATTCGCTTTGCACTACGAGTTTGTCGACGCTCGCCTGGAGGGAGCCGTCCTGCCGTCGGAGGGTCGGCGCGCACCGGTCGTGCCGCAGGAGTGCGGGCGGGTGCTGACGTCGCCGGGCGACTTCGCGTCGCCGCGCAACGCGCTGTGGTTTGGTCGCGGCGGCGCGCGGCGGCTGCGCTGCGTGTACCGGCTGCAGGCGCCCGGCGGCCGCGTGGCGCTGGACCTGCACTCCGCCACGTTCGGCAAGGAGCCGCGCTGCGCCACGCGCACTGACCCGCTGACGGGCCGCCCGGTGTGCGTGCCGGAGCCGCAAGAGCCGCGCTCCGACGAGCCCGAGCCGCTCGACGAAGCGCTCGTCGACTTCGACGGAGAGGACGACGCTCCGCTTCGAGTGCCACATCTACTTATTTATGAATCTCCGTGGCCCGGCTTTAGGGTGAGTAATACACGAGTGATTACATAGGATAAGTAGTGAGAGTATGTGCACGTGTGTAACATGATGGTCGGTGTGTCAGGTACCAGTGGCGTGCGTGTGCGACAACAGCACGGCGCCGCTGCGGCTGGAGTCCGGCGGCGGCGCGCTGGAGCTGGAGCTGACGGCGCGCGCGCTGCTGGCGGCCGAGGACCAGCGCCACGTGCAGTTCCGCGGCGCCTGGGCCGCGCTGCCCGCGCCGCGCCCGCACGCGCCCTGCCACGTCACGCGCCGCCTCGCACCGCCCGGCGCCAGGATCACTCTCACCTATCCTTACAGGTACCTACACCTATCTTTACGGATATGTATTTAAAATAATTGAACCTAATATTCACTTATGTATTAAATATTTAAATAAGACCTGGAAGCAGACATTTTGAACATAAATATAAAAGCTGTAGAAAAGTCGATAACCCAACTGAAAGACAAGGTTTTCAGGCTTTTTCTTTTTACTAAATAATATTCTGATATTTTGACATTCGTAAGAGTGATATTTCGTAAAGAGCCATCTTGTAAGTGAGTATTCTCCGACAGTAGCGACAGAATATCAGAATGTGGCGAGACTCCGTTCCTGTTGGAGGCGCGCGGCAACCGCTCCGTGTTCCTGCGCGTGTGGGGCGAGGAGCTGCCGCCGGGGAGCGCGGGCGAGGCGCCGCCCTGCGCCACCAGCAACCGCGTGCTCGTGTACGAGGCGCACAGCTCGCGCCTCGTGCGCGCCGTGTGCCCCGGGGGCGAGCGCGTCGTGCACGTGTTCACGGACGAGTGGTGGGGGCGCGGCGCGCGGCCGGGCGCGCTGCTGGTGGTGTGGGCGGCGCGCGAGCCCGGCGCCGCGCGCCTGGCGTGGATGGAGGTGTGGCGCGCCGGGCCGGCGCCGCGCGCGCTGGCGCCGGGCGAGGCGTGGCCCAACGCGTCGGCGTGGTGCGCGCACGCGTGCGTGTCGCTGGGCGCGTGCATGGCGGGCGCGCTGTGGTGCGACGGCGCGGCGGACTGCCCGGGCGGCGCGGACGAGGCGGGCGCGTGCGGCGCGGGCGCGCGGCTGCTGGCGGCGCTGCGGGGCGGGGGCGGCGCGGGCGCGGTGGCGGGCGGCGCGGGCGGCGCGCTAGCGCTGGCACTGCTGGTGGCGGCGGCGCTGCGGCGGCGGCGGCGCGACAAACAGCTGCTGGGCGCGCTGGCGGCGGGGCGGCGGCTCACGGAGGAGCTGCTGTACGACGCGTCGCGCGCATCCTCGGCCGCCTCCTCCTGACGGCGCGAGCGCTCCGTCGAGTACATCCACGTGGACCGCGAGACCACGGTGTGACGACGCGCCGGAGCGCTCCACTCCTCTGTGATATTACGTACGTTTTCCCGTTCCGTTGTGCACTGTGTTCGGTTGTTCGTTGCGTTGTTCTCGGTCTGACCTGACTGTGTGCGGCGCGTGTCTCCGCCTGACTGTGCGTGCGTGTGTTGCACTAGGTGCGTGTGCGTGTGCGTCGCGTGTGCGTGGGGGGAGCGGGCTCGCGCCGGTGACGATGCTCAAACAGTAAGCACTGTATACTGTACTGACTCTATGAAGTATCATTTGTTTCGTTGTATGATTGAGTACAAGACGACGTGTGTGACGTCACTGTGCGCGGTGGCGCCCTCCCTTGTCTTTGTTTTGTAAATATCTATATTGTTGTTTATTGTTATTTATTGACGAACTGTCCCGTCCCTCATTTCTCTAAGTTACTGATGCTAAAATAAACACATAGTTCAAATCTAAGAAAGTAACAACAATTTGTTTTATTTTGTACGTCTTTACAACAACCACACCGGGATACAATCTCTTTAAAAATATTGAATGTAATATTTGTTTGAGTCAAGTTGAACCTAATGTTCATAGAGCGAGGGCAGTCAGACTGCCGCTGCAGAGAGGCACTGACGTGCAAGCTGAGGATATAGTGTGGGTCGTGAGAGAGCTGTAGTGAAGGTAAGAGTCTTGAGTCTTTAGTAAGAGTGGTATTTAAATGCACAACAACAAGAGTACATTTTGTACACAAAAATGATCTGAATTTACATCAAAATACTGATTGAGCAGCAAAATTCTCAACTCAAAATATTACTGAATTAACATCAATTTATAGTCGTGGTGTACCGCTATTTATCTTAAAGTCAATATTTTTTATTAATGCATAGCTAATAATAACTTACGCACATCAAATTAATTAACTAGTTAAAATAAATAGCAGCATCTATTTTGAATATTAAATAATTACAGCAGTTTATCTAAAACAATTTGAATATACCTAAGCACTTGGCTATATAGGTATATACATACTCTATTCATTTGGGCGTGAGGTGAGGAATTAGGTAAACAAACTGTTTGCACCCACAGTTTGATTTGATCATCAAGTAAGTAATCAAGTAACTTATAATAGTAAAACTGTTTTTCAAACTTGTTGCATTAATATGTCATGCATGACAGCTGAAGAAGAATAACATTACAAATTGATGTTTTTAGATAAAAAAAACTTTGAAAGCCTATGGATTTTTGCAGTTTGACAAGTTTATATTATTTCTCATGCTATCTTGAAATAGAGTATAGCAGTTCTAACTTAACCCAACCTAAAGAAGTTGGAAACCTGGTGTGTTTTTCTTTTTTCTGGTAGGAACTTAACTTTTAGAAGCGTCGCCTTATATAAAACACTTGATTAAGAAATGTATAAAAACGAATATTAAATTAAAACAGGTTTATGAATATCATAGATATGTATAGAAGTTATTCAAAAAGTATTAGAAATCAAGACAAATATGATGAACAAGTTTTGAGGTGCTTATTTATATTTCTACGCTCCTCGTATGTTGCTGTGAGAATGAGATAATTTGCTTCGCAGTTCTTTAGTATTTTTGATGCTATATATATTTATTTGTTGCGCATTACAGAAAAAAAGTAATGTACTTAGTATTGATGTACATTTTTTTAAATAACCTGCACAAACTAGTTTTGGTAAACGTGTAGTTTATTTGTTGTGAAGTAATTTATTTAATGTGAAAAAAGAGTATAACTGATATTTACTGATAAATTGATGTGAGATTATTATTTTGTAATGTTGGGGATTTGGTGACTTAAATAACTAACAACCACTTTGATGGAAAGCCTTTAGTTAAGTGAAAAAAGTACAATAATATAAAATAATGCGCATTACAGTAAACTACATACTAAACATATTTATTATATGTATGATACTTACAAACTAAAGAAACCTACATACTATGTTATGTATCCTAAAGGAACATACACACTTCAATTTGATGTACCATTAATATAATTCCCGATTAATAATATTGCGTGTGAGGCACCTTCTGAGGTACGTGTTGTTACTGAGGGGAAAGAGGGGTAAGTGGGTACAAGTGTACAACGTTGACACAAGGCATTAGCAATCAGCGTGGCTCCGCTCGCGCACCGCGCTACACACGCCCGGCCTTTATTAAATGTTTGTAGAGCCGACACTACATGCTAATATATGGAACGAACAGTTGGAATCCACCTCATCAGCCTAAAAATGAACACCATCTAACAAAATTAATATCCTGAAAGAAGGCGTTTGTGATTGAATGGAAGAAATGGAAGTGAATTGATTTCATAAACACAACTGTGAACAATCAGGGGGACAGCCTAACAATATACAAACTCAGCACAGCTACGATATCGAAGGAAAGGATAAAATGAATGAAGAAACAAACAAAGACGTCGCAATATCATCACACTTCGCTGGGAAGAAGTCCACAGCCTTGCTGGCCACAGCAATGGTTTATGTTAAGGATGACAATGGACTGACAACCGTTTTGCGCGCCTTAATAGATCACGGTTCACATGAAAGTTTCATTACAGAGAGAGCAGCACAGAAATTAAAGGCAAAAAGAAAACCAACAACAGGAACAATCACAACAATTGGAGGACAACAAACACAAATAAATCAATTTATTAATTTTGATTTATTATCCCGATATGAAGATAATTTTAAGATAAATATGAAAGCCTACATCATATCCAAGAACTTAATCTCCAACTTACCACCAAGACATTTCACTACTGATATCAACAACTGGCCACATTTACAAGGACTCACCCTGGCAGACCCAAGCATTAATACACCAGGACGAGTTGACCTTTTATTAGGCGTTCAAGTTTATGACGTCATACTAAGAAGTGGTTTAGTCAAGGGTCCACCAGGTACACCAACTGCTAAATATACTGTAAAAATACTTACCTTGGTTGGATACTTTTTGGAAAGGTAGAGGAAACTACTGCTTCAGAAAATATCACTGTAATGCATCAGCACATTGATTATGACAATTTGCTGAAATCCTTTTGGGAAGAAGAAATAGATAATAAGAAGAAATTAACAAAGGAGGAAGAAAAATGTGAGAAAATATACTCAGAAACGCACTTGCGTAATAATGAAGGAAGATACATAGTAAAGTTGCCTTTTAAGGCTGAAAATATTAAGTGTACAGAAGGTAATACTAGAGATATAGCACTGAAAAGATACATGCAGCTAGAAAGGCGTTTTAAGAACGATGCTAATTTGAGGACAGAATACACAAAAGTCATTAAGGAATATATTGATTTAAACTACATAGAAATGGTTCCCATAAATGAAATAGAAAATCCAGCAGTATATTTACCACATCATCCTGTCTTGAAAGAAACAAGCGATACAACAAAGGTTAGAGTGGTCTTTAATGCTTCTTCTAAGGGTAGCAACAATGTATCTCTAAACGACGAGTTGCTGGTAGGACCACAACTGCAAGATGACATGAGACACTTGGTAATGAGATGGAGAATGAAGCCAATATGCTTTGTGTCTGATGTAGAACGTACGTACATGCAAGTTTTAGTGACGAAGCCAGACGCAGATTACCAGCGAATTCTTTGGCGTTTTAATATTAACGAACCTGTAAGAGATTATCGCTTATTACGGGTCACATTTGGCACTGCTTCTGCCCCTTACCTTGCTGTGAAGACTTTACACCAATTAGCTGACGATGAAGGTGATAACTATGCTGTGGCGGTTGCCACTATAAAGAAAGACTTCTTTGTCGACGATTTGATGTCCGGTCAAGACACTGTAGAGAAAGCTGTAAAGGTAGCAAAGGACATCAATCATATTTTAGGAAAAGGAGGTTTTAAGTTTAAAAAATGGGCAGCTAACAGTAAAGAATTCTTAAACCACTTCGAACCTACAGACCGTAGTCAGCATGTTACCATTGATGTCAAACTGCACGGTACCATAAGAACACTGGGTTTATCCTGGAATATGGAAAGTGACACCCTACATTATCACATAGATTTCAAATTTACAACCGATTTCATTACTAAAAGAGTGATGTTGGCAGACATTCATCGGCTATTTGATCCGTTGGGTTGGCTAGCTCCTGCAATTGTACCTGCAAAGATATTAATACAAAAATTATGGTTGAAGAAAAATGCCTGGGATGACGCTGTAGATCCTGAAACAGAAAAAGAATGGATTAATATTAGACAAAGTTTTACACATTTAAAATTTATAAAAATTCCAAGATGGCTCCAATGTACAAGTAAAAGCATCAAAACTGCTACAATTCATGGTTACTGTGATGCATCCACCAAAGCCTATGGAGCCGTTGCTTACCTGAGAGTGTTGGATAAAGATGACCAGTTCACGACGACCATTTTAGCTGCCAAGTCCAGAGTTGCACCTGTAAAACCCATGTCACTGCCACGGCTCGAACTTTGTGGTGCCGTACTTTTATCAAAATTATTAAAACAACTAAGTGAAGCAATGGGAGTACCCGCTACACAAATTTATGCGTGGACAGATTCTACAATTGTTTTATCGTGGTTACAAGGTGATCCTTCGAGATGGGAAACCTTCGTAAGAAATAGAATTGTAACTATTCTTGACAACATTGGTAGCAACTGGTATCATGTGTCATCAACTGAAAACCCTGCAGATGTAGTATCCCGTGGTATGCTGTTAAATGATTTAAAGAATTTTACATTATGGTGGAATGGACCAGACAATCTGAAACAAAAAGAAATTGAATTTAAAACAGTAACGACACAAGGTGACTTAGAAACCATTAATAATATTTACACGAATGTAGCAACAGAACAGAAAGTCGAAGAAGAAAGTAGATGGTCAAATTACTTCAAAATTTGTGACACACTGACAGATCTTGTATAGTCGAAAACTGAATGGCCTTATCACCTCTAGAGTTAATGTTAGTTGCATGTCATAAAACTATTAGGTTCAATATCGCACAACAAAACATCAGCTAAATCATGACGCTACTTTGACATATCAGTTTTTTTGTATTAGCAAATAGTCGTTAGATATTTATAAAAACAAATAATAAAGTCAACGTTATTGACTGTTACTAGAGTATATTTTCGGTAAAATGTTTTATTCTAATGAATTTCTCTCTTTTCTCCTTCTATGTCCATCCCTATCATTTCTTGCATGACGTCATTGGTGCATATTTCAATTTAAAGTTTTCGTAATTTTATAATATAAAACAAATTAGGGTAAATTACCTAATCGTTAGAAGTCCTACAATTATTGGCACTTAAGAGTTAAAAGTGAGTAAAAAGAAAGAAAACACTATAGATTATCCTAGTTCAGTATGATTATTCAAGTTCAAATATTATTTATTTAATATTTTCATCATATTTTATTTATTTCATGTGACAACATAGCAACAATAAATTTATCAGAATCCTTTTATTGGCATTAGTGCCAATAATATTTATTTAATACTATTCAATCACATAATAATGAGTAAATATAAGCAAAGATTAAAGTATTTTATAATTTTATGATATTTTAGTCTGACACGAAGTCCACTCTTAAGGTGCCAACAATTGGGTGGCTTACCAGCCAATATCTAAATTCTACATTTTCAGTTTTTCTGAAATGACAAGCTTGTAATGTCACAAGTAACAAGTTGACTTTAGTTTTAAATTATTTAATGGTTTTTCATGGTTTTTCAGATACAAACTCTACAGTTTAATATAGTGACATTTGTATTGTTTTAGTAGATATTATTATTTATTGCGTTAAAGTGAAAGTTTAAAATAGATTGCACTTTTAATCTAAGCATAGTTTTGGTGGTTTCAATGGCGTCAAGCTCACGCATAAACATTAAATAACGATCTTAATGAATTTGAATTATGATAGAATTTTTTGTCGAAACTGATAAAGCCATTTCGTTTTCGGATATACAAACAATAACTTACTGCAGACAATTCTTGAACCTGAAAAAAGAAAAAAAGATTAGTTTTAGTACAGAAGAATTAGAAACATCATTACATAAATGTATAAAAATTACACAAGGAGAATGTTTTGCAGAAGAAATCAATGATTTGAAAATAAAGGGACAAGTTAAAAATAGAAGTTTATTAAAGTCTCTAAATCCATATTTAGATACTAGTAATATTGTCAGGGTGGGCGGTAGAATTCGCCACGCCAACATGAACATAGATCGAAAACACCCCATTATACTTGACAATAAATCATATTTAACGAAACTTATTGTTGCTGATGCACATATAGCAACATTGCATGGAGGGGTACAGTTAATGACAAATTATATAAGATGTAAATATTGGATATTGAGATGCAAGAATTTAGTTAAGACTGAGATACACAAATGTTTAATTTGTGCTAGACAACGAGCTTTGATAAGAAATCAGTTGATGGGAGACTTACCTAGACAGCGAGTAACACCTGCTCGACCATTTTTGCACTGTGGAGTCGACTTTGCTGGCCCGTACCAAATTCTTATGTCCAAAGGAAGAGGCGCCAAGACAAATAAAGGCTATATAGCACTATTCGTGTGCATGGCAACAAAGGCCATACACTTAGAAGTCGTAGGCGACTTAACATCTGAAGCCTTCATAGCAGCTTTTCGGCGATTTGTGTCCCGTAGAGGAAAATGCAGTCACATGTGGAGTGACCAAGGTCGCAATTTCGTCGGAGCCAATAAAGTCCTAGCAGCAGCCTTTAAGGAAGCTAACCTCGAATTTGAAAGCGAGATTGCGAACAGCTTGACAAAAGATGGCACGCAGTGGCATTTTATTCCTGGGTACAGTCCTAATTTTGGAGGTCTTTGGGAAGCAGGAATAAAGTCCATGAAATACCACCTGAAACGTGTTTTAAATAGCCACATGACCTTTGAGGAAATGAGCACGCTTTTGTGTCAGATAGAGGCTTGCCTCAACTCGCGACCACTTTGCCCCATCGATGATTTAGATAAAGACAGTTTAGATGTACTCACTCCAGGGCACTTCTTGATTGGGGAAGCTCCAGTCACCGTTCCTTCTCCAAGCTTAAGAGACATCCCAATCAGCAACCTATCTCGTTGGCATCATGGTCAAAAGTTGTTAAATGATTTCTGGCAGAGATGGCAGCATGAGTATCTATCTAGACTACAGCAACGTCCCAAGTGGATAAAGACAGTACAAGAACTAGAAGTTGGACAGATAGTGCTCATAAAAACTGATCACGTAGCTCCTGGTAAATGGCCACTTGGACGTATTGTTGACAAGCATCCTGGTTCTGATGACATAACAAGAGTGTATAGTGTGAAAACTGGCAACAATATAGTTAAGCGATCGATTGGTAAATTGAGTCTTCTACCTATAGATGCTAAGACATAAAGAATTTCTTAAATTATGTACAATTTCTTTTCATTAAGTGCATGTAATTTAATTAGTTTACAGCTTGTTATAGTTTTGACTATATACAATATTGTAATTAGTAAATTCGTTATTACTAAAATAATAACCAATCGAGAGCCTTGAATTGTTTATAAAATATTATCTTTGTCTGTATCTTTTTATGTAGAATTATAATAATATGTAGTAGGTATGATTGTATGATTCAAGTTATTTTTAAAAGATCTTTAGCGCTCTTTTGGTGGGCGGTATGTTGTGTTTACTTATATGTACTTACCTAGTATATGTCTGAGGTGTAACAACAGTAATGCATATGTACTTATTTGAGTTGCAATAAAATCTTTGAGGTGAAAAGACGTTTAATTTATATCAAATTCTGTGCCAAGCAAAAGTGAACCTAAAGTTGAGAAACATAGATAAAAAAACTTCGCGCGGAGAGAGAGGAAAAAGTACCGGCGCACTAAATAAATGATCGCAGAAGTATGCTAGACGCCTTTATTTTAAAATGGGTGGTTCTACTTCGAAGGAGGAAGTAATCATAGCTCAGACAGCTTCTGGTGGATCCAACAACACAACAACAACTGTCAGCCATAAGTACAGTCGTTTGGTTCATGGCAGCGTGTTTTTTGGTTATTATTGTGAGCGCAGTGGGTTATCTCTACCGAAGGTGCCACATGAACTGGATACAAGGAGAAATAAATAAGAGGGATGTCCAGCGAGTGATGCAGGCATAACAAGAAGGAAGGAAACGTGAGTGAAAATCAGTGTTATTTTATGTTTGTGTACGGAATGTGTTTAAAGACTATAAGTTTATCATAATCGGTTATTATTAAATTATGGAAGTAGAATTAACTACAATTTTTGTACAATTAAAAAAATTTAAGAGAAAATATTGTTAAACTAGGACCCAGTAGAAGGGTAGGAAGTAATTTTGAAGGAAAAATTAACGAAATACAAACTTTATACGATAAATTTAAAACAATTATTTCGGGAAGTTGCAAATTTTCAACAGAAATTGTAGAATTAATTAATAAAATAGAGAAACTTTATTTAGAGACTATAAAATTCGAAAATAAGATTACACCGTCAGAAATGGGTACCGAGAGTTTTTCCCTGAGGACGGCCGTGGGGCTATTGCCTAAAGTAACGGGAGAAGAACATGTCACTCAAGACCTTATAGACTCTATTGAGTTATACAGTTCAATGATTAAAGAGGAAGAAAAAAAATTATTAATAAAATTTGTATTAAAAACACGGTTAAACCAAGGGGCTAAAATACGGTTATCAGGAGAGTACGATTCGGTTGAACAATTAGTAAATGACATGAAAAAACATCTATTGACAATAAAATCAGACGTAGCTATTCAAAACGCCTTCCCCCCGCGGACACGTACGCGACAACACCTAATTGCTTTACGCTCACTTTTATTAAATTTATAATCAGTATAAAGTAGAATTAGACACCGAAATTATACGCCTAAGTGAAGTTCAGTTCAATACCTGAGTTGCAATCGAATCAGCTATAAAATCCATTACAATATCACCTAGTAAATCACTTTTTTCTACAACAACGAACTTAACCATTCGGAACCAAATTGAGTGACTCACTGTACAACAGCGACGACGACGTACCTACCCACCTCTAACACTTGTTGCTGCTCACCTGTGTTTCTCAAACTTTTGCAGTTGACTAATTGCTGTACATTATGTTTAACTGTAAAATATGCGAAGCTCAAGTTATTGATGGAGCTACCTGCTCAGTATGTGAAGGGAAGTTTGACTTCCTGTGTGCAGGTATAACAGAAATCGGTTGGAAGAAACTGGGAGAAGCTAGAAAACTCACGTGGAAGTGCATGGACTGCAAAACCCTGGCATTAAGTCCTCGCGCAGGAACTTCGAATTCCTCATCAGGTGATATGGATAACGTTTTAACGGAACTGAAGCGATTGTCTTTGCAGATGGAAGCACTGCCTTCTATAGTAGACAACTTAAAATCCATTAACGCCGAGTTATCAGAGCTTAAGTCTATGAAAGCTGAGTTTTCCGAAGTAATGTGTTCTATTTCTGATATGAAGACCTCAATCGAGTTTGTACACAGCTCAGTTACAGACTTGACAAGTAAAGTAACTGCTTTGGAGCGGGAAGTCGAGAATTTGAAAGTCACTAAAAATGAAATATCTATTTTACAAGAACGCTTTAAAAAAATGGAGATTCTATGTCATGAAAACGAGCAAAGGGCTCGATGCAACAATATCGAAATTAAGGGAGTGCCTGTTTCGAGGACTGAAAATCTCTTTGATATTGTTTCTAAGATAGGTAGTGTCATTAACTGTCCCCTACCCAAGGAACAGATTAATTATATTGCGAGAATCCCTATGCGAAGCGACAATACCAGAAAAACTATAATATGCGCTGTACATAATAACTATATGAAAAATGACTTTATTGCTGCTGCTAGGAGTTGTAGGAAATTAAGCCCTGGGGCGCTGGGACTTCAAGGAGACCATAGGATTTATGTTAATGATCACTTAACGCTCGAAAATAAAACATTGTTGAATAAAACTAAGATATTAGCCAAAGAACGTAATTATGAATATGTGTGGGTAAGAAGCTGCAAAATTTTTATTCGTAAAAATAATTCATCACCGAAGTTCGAAATTAAAACTGAAAACGATTTAAAAAAGTTTTTTTAACAAACACGTCAGGACGACTGTCTCGCACTTCACCGCTTTGTGTTGCCTCAAAAACTTTGAGAACCGTACGTACTTATAATTTTTTATACCTGTTCCGCACTCGTAGTTCACATTCTATTTGCCTACCGCTCAGTGTCTATTTGTTATTAATTGCATTTCATTTTAAACATTATTTATTAATAGTTAAGGGTGAGATTAGTGTGTATATGTTTGTATTAATGATCTTAATATATAATTTTCTTGCCTTCAAAGTAGTTTCTTACATATTATGTGCTAGGATAAAGTTGTATAACAAGAATAATGCTTTCCTGTGTTTAGTGTGCGCATTTGTATTGGATTCCAAATCTTATAAAAATATACTTCAACAACGCATTGTTTGTTTACGTAAGCCTTATAGTGTTTTATCTATCGTTTTGTTAATAAAAACAAGTTTAAATGGCTCCGCTTAGTATCTTTTACCAAAATGTTCGGGGACTACGGACGAAAACATTAGAGTTTTATAGAAATGTTAGTAGTAATTGTTATGATATTATATGTTTGACCGAGACGTGGCTTACCGACGGCTTTAATAATAGTGAACTGTTTGATGGTAGGTATTTGGTTTGGCGCCGGGATCGTAACTATGTACAAACAAATCAAAGTATGGGTGGGGGAGTATTGATAGCTGTGCGTCGTGAAATTGTTGCGGATATTCGCGGTGACTGGTGTTCCTCAGCTGAGGATATATGGGTAACCTTGACATTGGCTCGATCGAAACGTAATGTCTCAAATAAATTGCATTTGTGTGTTGCTTATATATGTAATCAGCGATTGGGTAATTCCTTAGCCGGTCAATTGAGTAATTTTTCTGATAAATTGAGTGATATTGTTCTGCAGTGTACCGGCGATGATTTTATTGTTTTGGGTGACTTTAATCAACCAAATATTGAGTGGCAGACAGCGGACGAAGGTGACTACCTATCTCCGTCGAACCTTCAGGGTGTTATTCAAACATCTTTTTGCGATAACCTAACTCTTTGCAATTTAATGCAGTATAACTCTTTTAAGAATAACAATAATAAAATATTAGACCTTGTACTTTCTAATAGAGATGTACTGGTTTCATGTAGTGGGGACTGTCTGGTGCCGGAGGACCCACATCATAAAGCACTGTGTATTTTAGTTAACTGTGTAGATACCAACGTGATGCGCTCACAGCCTCGATTAAAGATATTTTATACTCATGGGGACTACGATGCGATCTTAGGCGAGTTAAACAGAGTTGATTGGGAAACTGATTTAAATACCGGAACGCTTGAGAATGCAGTTGATTTATTTTACAAGATAATTAATTCACTAATAAGCAAATACATACCATCAAAAACTATTAACCCTCAATCAAAGTATCCTCCGTGGTATAAAAGTCCGTTAATTGAATTGTTAAAGGAAAAGGCTAAGTATCACTCTAAATATAGAAAGTATCACAATTTATCTGACTATCAATCTTTCATTACGTTGCGTCTTCGAGCTAAGGATATGGAGAGGGACATGTATAATAAGTATATATCAAATATTGAATCGTCTATTACTAAAAATCCTAGAGCATTCTGGCAATATGTTAAGTCAAAACATACAAATGCCTCTTACCCAGCAGTACTAAAGTTAGGGGATAAATTCTCAAATGATGTCGAAGAAATATGTAACCTTTTCGGTGACTATTTCTATTCTAACTTTCGGGAGAGGGATGGTGGTCGTGACCCGTTGTTATGCGACGGTTCTTTGTCTGATGCTTGTGACCAGGTTACTGCTCCTTTATGTGACATGGGATCTGTTGAGGTAATAGAAGAAGAAGTACTGCGATATTTGCAACAGGTGGATATTAATAAGTCAGCCGGCCCTGATAACATTTCACCGATTTTCATACGTCAATGTGCAAAAGGCTTATTTGTCCCCTTAGCCATATTATATAAAAGGTCTTTTTCTCTGGGAGAGTTGCCCGCGATTTGGAAGTCAGTGTATATAACGCCGATTCATAAAAAAGGCCCAAAAAACTGTATAGAAAACTACAGACCTATATCCAAATTATGTATATTTGCAAAAATCATTGAGAAAATAATACATAAGCAACTTACTTCTGCTCTCAAATCAAGTTTCATCGACAATCAGCACGGTTTCTTAAAAGCTCGTTCTACGACCTCCAATCTAGTTGTTTGTAGTGATTTTCTAACGGAATGTATGTCTACTAGGACACAGGTCGACGTTATATATACTGATTTCAGCAAATGTTTTGATCGTATTGATCATGACTTGCTTTTACGTAAGCTTTTTGATATTGGTATAAGGGGAAACTTGTTTCGTTGGTTTACGTCATATGTCCGTAATAGGTGTCAGATAGTTGCTATCAACGGTTGCTCCTCTAGAGCTGTTTTAATCCCGTCAGGAGTTCCTCAGGGATCGTTACTAGGTCCTATCTTGTTTAATATTTTCATAAATGACGTTACAGTATGCTTTCAGGGCTCTAAAATAATTCTTTATGCCGACGACTTGAAAATATTGAGGCAGATTACAAGTATTGAGGATGCGCGATCTCTGCAGGAGGATTTGAACCGGTTCCTCTCCTACTGTTCACGAAATAAATTAGATCTGAATGTAGACAAGTGTTTCACATGCACCTTTACTCGTAAGCCAAATCCTTTTGTAATTACTTACAAGCTGTGTAACATGACCGTGACAAGAGTCAATACTGTCAAGGATCTGGGAGTAACGTTTGACTCAAAACTAATATTTGATTCACACATTGACGATATTATAAATAGGGCTAATAAAGCGTTAGGGTTTATATGTAGGATATCGTCTGATTTTAGGAACATAAAAACAATGAAAATTTTGTACTGCACCTTTGTCCGGAGTCACCTCGAATACGCATCTCAAATTTGGAATCCAATATATAATGTATACATTGACCGCCTTGAGGGGGTCCAGAGGAGGTTCTTGCGATACATACAATACCGTTCGAATACCTACTTGCCCGATTATCTTAGTCGTTGTAAAAAATTTCATATCCTTCCTCTATATGAACGCAGAAAAATAGCAGATCTATCATACTTATATGGTATCATGAATGGTTTCATTGATGTTCCTGAAGTGGTGGGTAAGATTGGATTGCGTGTACCGACTGCCCACTTAAGAAGATCAAATCTTCTTGATGTTCCATTAACCAGGACTACTTACAGGCAAAATTCTTTTATAGTAAGAGCATGTCGCACATTTAACGGGGAGTGTCGGAGAGTCGATCTTGACTTGTTTGCAACAAATATTGACCGGATGAAAAGGGCAATCTGCACGAGTTTCTTTGAGGCTACCTAGTTGTGACCTCTATTATTTTGGTTTTATTTTTTCAGTATGTATATGTGTAGGTGCTTCTTGTTTTGTTTTGTTGTGTATTATTATTAATTTTATTTTCTTCCCTTGAACAAATTTATTGATGTGTTTAGTCTTTTTAAATGTTAAGCTCAATGTCTGTCAAGTACGTGTTTATACCTAAATTACAATCACTTATTTATCTGTGAAAACTTGTAACTGGCCGTGAATTGTTATATTAATTGTTATTGTGATTTTTTAGCTGTAAGTTTTCTTAATAGAATAAAATAAAAATAAAATAAAATAAAATAAAAATAAATTCTCTAGGGCTACTCAAAGTAATAAATCGATAACAGAATTCGGGATAGAAATAGAAAAGTATGTGATAGACTTAACCATTGCGCAGGCAGGAAACGATAAGGAAGCATACAAAGTGTTACGGCCATTAAACGAAAAATACGCAGTAAAAAGATTCGCTGACGGGCTTCGAAATCAACGTATAAGCACTATTATTTCAGCACAGAATATAACAACATTAAAAGATGCAATTAGGATAGCAGAAGACGAAAGTTGTAATTCCTTAGAACAGGTATTAACTTTTCAACGACAGTTCAGGACAAATGGATTCTACAGGAATAATAGAGGTAGTGGAAATAATAATAATTTCCAACAAAATTATCGCGCAAAACAAAACACAGCTGATAGGTACGTGTTTAATAATACAAAGAGATGGCATGGTAATGGAATTCGCGGACGTAGCGGTTATCGTGAACAACCGAGTCAGCAAGGTCGGCGAGCTGTAGCATGTTTAGAAGTAGAACATACGTCAGGCGATAATGAACTTGACACATTGGAACAACAAATAGAGCCGAGTCAGTTTTTTCGTGAATAAAGATAAACATATATTAACGTATAATAGTATAAACTGGGTTTATTTTTTTTTTAATGGCCTACACTCGGAATGGCTAATTGATACGGGTGCGTCAATATCAGCCATAAAAAATGAAATTTTAGAATGTTACCCGGGATGTTACAATATTATTAAGGATAAGGTAGTAATTAACGGTGTAGGTGGTAAAATACAAGCGATAGGTTACGTGTACTTAAATTTAAATTTCGAACAGTGTTCGTTTATGCATAAGTTTTATGTATTTAATGAATTACCATGTAAATCGGTCGGCATATTAGGTCAAGATTTTTTACAAAAATATAAAGGCGTTATAGATTTCTCAGAAAATAAACTAACTCTTAAGGAATACCGAGGGCAAGTTATTTCGATGCCACTTAGATATTATGATTATGTATTAAGTTGACGGGCAATGAATAATATTTTTTTTGCAAATAGAAACCTTTGGCTAAGGACTACGAAACCTTAGCTACTTTATTTTCGCTACTTCCAAAACTGTAGCTGTAGCTCTAATTATTTGCTGGAACCGAAAGTGAATGATGTGATGTACAGATAGCTTAAAGTGAATGATGTGATGTACAGATAGCTTAAAGTGAATGAGGTGATGTATAGATAGCTTAAAGTGAATGATGTGATGTACAGATAGCTTAAAGTGAATGATGTGATGTACAGATAGCTTAAAGTGAATGATGTGATGTACAGATAGCTTAAAGTGAATGATGTGATGTACAGATAGCTTAAAGTGAATGATGTGATGTACGGATAGCTTAAAGGGAATGATGTGATGTACAGATAGCTTAAAGTGAATGATGTGATGTACAGATAGCTTAAAGTGAATGATGTGATGTACAGATAGCTTAAAGTGAATGATGTGATGTACAGATAGCTTAAAGTGAATGATGTGATGTACAGATAGCTTAAAGTGAATGATGTGATGTACAGATAGCTTAAAGTGAATGATGTGATGTACAGATAGCTTAAAGTGAATGATGTGATGTACAGATAGCTTAAAGTAAATGATGTGATGTACAGATAGCTTAAAGTGAATGATGTGATGTACAGATAGCTTAAAGTGAATGATGTGATGTACAGATAGCTTAAAGTGAATGATGTGATGTACAGATAGCTTAAAGTGAATGATGTGATGTACAGATAGCTTAAAGTGAATGATGTGATGTACAGATAGCTTAAAGTGAATGATGTGATGTACAGATAGCTTAAAGTGAATGATGTGATGTACAGATAGCTTAAAGTGAATGATGTGATGTACAGATAGCTTAAAGTGAATGATGTGATGTACAGATAGCTTAAAGTGAATGATGTGATGTACAGATAGCTTAAAGTGAATGATGTGATGTACAGATAGCTAATTTGTTAAACTGCAGTAGATCGGTACTACACACAAACATAAATGAGAACAAGTGAACAGACAAACACAGCGCTAACAACTGGTATATTAGCTAAGAGACGAGGTACAGACAGGGCAGTTGGAAGTTGTCGACCATTCCGAGGGTATGCAACATGATTGTGGTATGCACATAATGGCGTATTGGTTGTTAAGGTTAGGTTAGATGCAAAACTCTAAACGACTATGACTCACACATCAGCTCTACTAGTAGCAGGCTGCTTGACAGATCTGGGCTGGATTTGAAAGTACAACATATCTATACTAATATATAAAGCTGAAAAGTGTGTTTGATTGCGCAAATCTCAGGAACTACTTCTTCGAATTGAATTCTTTTTTAGAGTTTGTTATACCATTTATCGAGGAAGGCTTTAGGCTATATAACATCACGATAAGTTTAAAAAAAATGTTTACAGATTATTACTTTGTAAGAATTTTTTTATTATTTTATTAATTTTGATTTATTTTCAAATTTAATAAAATAGGTTTTAATTTAAAATTTAAAATAAGTAAGTAAAAAGTACCTACTTGCCAAGCTGACAAAAAAGCTAATATTCTATTGACGTGGTTAGACAAAAAAGGCTATGAAAAAGGCTTAGCCCAAAGACCCAAAAGCTTTCTTTATCACTTAGAAGCCCCTTAATTTTTAGGCTAGCCTAAAAGCCTATAGGCCACAGGAACACTACGTAGGAATCGATTCACGTGGAGACTGCTTTTCACACGGTCAACAATATGTAGCGTTGTCAAGATCGAGTTGCGGAGAAAATCTATTTGTTCTTCTGCCATGAGAAAACAAATATAAAATTATAATTTTCGAACAAGTATTTTAAAATGTTCTTTTAAAAACTTATAACTAAATCGTCGAAAAAATAACAAAATTGACGAGTGCGAAGTAGTGTGTAACGGTTATTATTGGGAAGGTTGTTTGCATAAATAAATGTTATGCCTAAAATAACTATTCCATGCGGACGAAGTCGCAGGCACAGCTAGTGTTAAATATAGGTTATGATTATTTTGGTGTTGCAGACGTACGTAGGCTTCGGTAAGTACTTACTATGAGGTAGACGGGAGGTAGACCGTATGCCTTTTCGTCGCCAACGTAGTATAAGAAGACATAGGTTTCTGGTCTCTACGTTCATTATGTGTGGAAATGTAAGCTCATTGTAGAATATAAATGTAAGAGATAAAGATGAGTGAAGGATCGCTCGTAGTGTTCGCAGTTAGTTGTGTTCGGTTCAGTGAGGCGAGTGATACAGTACCTACTTGTACTAGGTAACGTACTTGCGCTACCTGTGCACCTGCACGAACATCAAGCTGCTGATATAATACTATCATTTTAATACCTTCTATGTACACTTTTGTATCTTCTACGAGTATACCGGTAATATTGATAATTATATAAATAAGGTAAATGCACCAGTGGATGACTCTATAAGGAAGGAATTTACACATTTTTGCACATATCTCCTTAATTATCAATTTTATCGACTTCTAACAAACGCGAATGCATGAACTGGTTCTTCATCCATGATATACGAATGAAACATCTATACTTATAATAAAACTGTAGAGAGATCAATTCTGTACATTGAATATATGTTCAAAATTAATATTAGAGGATGAATGGTGATCGATACTAATGCCAAAAATGCAATCAATAAATTTTTTGTCTGTCTGTCTGTCTGTCTGTCTGTCTGTCTGTCTGTCTGTCTGTCTGTCTGTCTGTATGTGCACGCATGGGTCAAAAACTACTGAAGGCATTTTAACCAAACTTGGTACGATTGTAGTCCATACTCCCGGGCAGGTTATAGGCTGTATAACATAACGCTAAGACACATAGGAGCTGAGCAGTGACGAAAAATTTGAAGCAAGTCAGTTGACAAAAAGCGCGTTCTAGCTCTTATCATCGCATACGTTGATCATACGCCAAAAATATGTATTACAAAAATAATGGTCTTCAAAAGATGTACAAAAAAGTCATGAATAGTATATATCTATATTTTATATATTAGCCACAATAACGTGTTTAATCGTTAGGGTTTTCTTCAAAGTGTATTAAATACATAAATATATTGTAATTTGCATAGACATATCTTTTTCAAACTCCCATATTTCAAAAGTACACTTTAATATCTTATTCATAAAAAAAAAAATTATAGAAATCGGTTGATAAACACACAAGATATAGATGAAAGAAAATTTCCAAATGTCGCCGCGCCGGTATGAGTACGGCTGTACGGTTGATTTTTGTTTAACGTCCGAAACGGCCAACCGGTGCATCTATATAATTTCATTCACATTGACTCTTAATGCGAACGGACGTGGTTCTTATTGACTCTTTTTGGAATAAGCACGCTTTAGATATTAAAATACATAGATACGTAGTTTTTAGGTATTAAGTTTAAAGTAGGTAATCTATCTATCTTCTATACTATAATAAAACTGTAGAGGTCGAAATGTCTGTTCTTTTCGAAAATTCAGATAAAAATTATCTATAAAATCTAGAAAAAAGTCAAAAAGCAACAACACTACACACTTACAATTTTTAGAATTAATGTCTATCTGTCTGTCTGTCTGTTTGTTACCGCACATCTTTAAAACGAATTAAAATATAATCTTAAGACCAATACATTGTATTGTAGCCTTTCTTATTAGGCTTAAACTGAGGTGTGTTTTATCAAAATCGGATAAGTATTACTCGAGATATCGCTAGATCTCTTTATTAGAACAGTCCAATACAAATCAGGGTTCATGAAAAATGGATTTTGTTCAATGTTGAATGAATTTAAATTTCGTTTCTTTTGTTCACGAGATGGCGTTACCAGTAGTAATCGTAAAATAAATGAGTTTTTAAATAATCTATAACTATTTTATTATTAAGTGCTATTAATAAGTTATTCCTTTTAAATGTTAATAAAATTAACCATGAATCGTATGTGTAATATCAATTATAAGTCTTATTAAATTGAATCAATTATAAGTTTACTTGATTGTTATATTTTTGTGTTTTTCGTAATTGAAACAATTTAATTAAATATAAATTGTATTAGTAAGCTATTAATCTAAAGTAAAATTATTCTTTTGGTAAGTATTCATTTAGTTTAAACTGTAGTAGTTACTGGTCAGCGTAAAAGTATGCAACAGACTCCACCTGTTTTTATTAATGTAAATAAATACAAATACAAATAACCTTTATTAGTTAATCACAGATACAAAACATCTGACAAAAATAAATAGTCTTTTCCTGTATTGCTAATATTGGCGTACAAACTTCATTTTTTAAAGTTAAACTATACCTATACTTAATCATAAATATTAAATTGAATTAAAATAACATTCCTTTTCTCACAATCTTATTATAACTGCAATTATAACACACTTATATAACTATTTAATAATTAATAATATATTGGTATAATATAACAGACAACATAATAAGTAACACGTTTTTTCTTTATAAAATCATTTTACACATTATTGCTATTTGTCAACAATAAAAAAATACAAAACTGACAATAAAATATAGAAATACAATCACAAAACATTAAATTTTTATTCAAAGTGTTTGTGTTTATTTTATTAAGTAATTCAAAAATACTGCACGCAGTTTATCTATAGATAATAATAATAATATAGTCGAGTCTAAGTTTAGTCAAATATTTTTTGCTAGATGGTAAAAAGGTGTGAGGTACAATAATTTATCTCAGCATTTTTTTTACAAAAGACAAATCCCACACTAGCCTTTAAAAATATCAATTGATATTTTCTTGATGTTCTTGATGTTCTTTGTGTCCGTTAAATTTAACGGACACAAAGAACATCCAGACTAAGGACAATAGTTTGTGTATCACAATTGTCCTCCATGGGAATCGAACCCGCGACCTCATGCACGCCAGCCATGTAATGCGACCGCCGCGCCACCGAGGCAGGTAATTCTGCCGCACCATAACGTGGCGTGCAAATGTATTCATTCATAATTAATTAGCGATTATCCGTGTGGTGACGGAGTAAGAATACAATATGTCACCTCCCCATCTCACCCCATGGGTGGCGTAAAACCGACTAAGGGACTATCGGTGAATATTATCTTCCAATCTATCCGTATATTATCAACCAATCCGACTGGCCAGCGTGGTATTAGTAGGCCAAGTATTCCTCCGTCACGGGAGGAGGCGCGTCCTTGCAGTTATGATGAAATAAGCGATGTCATTTATTTTAACTTACAAATTTGACAACAGATGGCATTGTGCCTGTGACGTCATTTTCAGTATCGCGGTGTTAAGATTTTCCTTGAAAGAATGACGTTCGCTCATGTCTTTCAGTATAAGTTTAGACGCAGTCTTCATAGATATTTTATTTACTATTTATTTACTTTGAAAAGGTTTTGGTTCGTTCGTTAATTTTACAATTCGTTTGTAATGTAGGTATATCTGTTCGTTATAAGGTTTTAAAAACGATTTTTCAGTATTAAATCGAATTGCGAAGTAAGTAACATCCGCCACGCGAACGAAGTCGCGGGCACAGCAGCTAGTTGTATAATAATATTTCTATTATTGAGCTATTTCAGTTTTTCACAACCTCTGAATTGTACTAGTGGATGACAGACAAAATCTCGAATGTCCCAATGTATGACTATGAAAAAACAAAATCGGTGACCCAGTATATGACAGGATGTTTTAGGGATTTCCATAGGTATCTTACTAGTTATAGAGCATTGTATGAGTAGGCCAACTATTGGAGATCATCTTGGGTAGCAATCTACAGTCATGTGGGTGAGATGTATGAGGAATTTGCTCATCAAGGAGGAAATTGCATCATCAAGTAGCTTGTAGGTCCCATGCGCCGTTCAATTGGGTGTTTACCTTTAACTTTGTACAACAAAGTAATATGTGGGATATCATACTTCTTTGCTACCACAGCCACAGACATGCCCTTCGATACCTCGACTAATGCCCCTAACACGTCGTCCAGAGTATATTTATACGTCCTTGGAGGCATATTTGTATAGCAAAATATCTGAAACCAATGTATGACACTGTAGTCTTGACCCAATGAATGACACCTGTCATACATTGGTACTCCATAGAAAACCAGTCGATGACACCCCCTGTCAGACACTACTCAAACATCAAATAAAAGTTTTTTGTTTACAGGGCAATTAAAATATTATGTTCTACTTCATTATAATTCAATAATAATGATGTTTTTAAAAAATATTAATTTGTACGAGAGAATGACATAGGTGTCATCCACTACTAAACACATATAAGATTACCCAGTGAATGACACTGGAAACGACTATACCAAGGGCCCGCCGGTGGGAGATAAATAAAACACTAAACTTTCGTATAGGTTATTTACTAACGTTCTCCCATAGGGTGAGCAGTGAGCACCGATACAATATTTTTCTCACTACTTCATATAATCCATGTAACGAAACCCATGTGAGATCTAGAAACTAATTTTAAAGCGCACAGCGCCATCTATCGCCTTCGATAGAAAACTTAAACTTATCTTATATTATTAATACTATGTAATACCTGAACATACCGCCCACCAAGGACAGCGTTGACGAATGTTCTTAAAATTGAAACCGCCCACCATGGCAAATTCTGCTAACATGCCTAAGACTTAAGAATAGACTAATGGAACTGTTAATAATATATAAAACCAAAAATACACCCTCCTATCCTTAGTGGCTGAGTATGTTTGAGAACTTAACCTAATTACATCAACAATTTGTTATCAGCACATACACTGATTCTTTAAACTATTTTAACGTAAAACTAGACAGCCTAATCTAATAATTACATTAAAAAACAATGTTTAACCTTTCTTACATATTACAATTATTTTGCTGTGGAAAGTACACACAATTTAGACACTGGTCTTTTGACAAAAGAATCCTTTAAACGTAGAGTAACTACTCGCGTAATGTTGTCAGGGCCCGGATGCTTATTTTCTACCTTACCCATTAACCATCTACCTGGAGGCAAGTTATCCTCCTTCACCAACACTACATCGCCTATTGATGGTTCAGGAATCTGATAAGACCACTTATGTCGTTGGAGAAATTGATTCAAGTAATCCTGCGACCACTTGCGCCAAAACTCTTGAACCATTCGCTGAGTAAGTTGCCAACGTCTGAGGTTACTAATACTCCCTACCTCTTCATAATCATTATCAGGGACCATCACAAGAGGTTCGCCTACTAAAAAATGACCTGGTGTTAGAATGGTCAATTCATTTTGTTCCTCAACGTATGATAAAGGTCTTGAGTTGAGGCACGCTTCTACTTGAGCAAGAACGGTAGATAGCTCTTCGTACGTTAGTGTCGAATTGCCAACAACTCTTCTAAGGTGGTGCTTCATCGACTTAACCCCTGATTCCCACAAACCTCCAAAATTTGGAGAATGTGGTGGTATGAACTTCCACTGAACCCCGTTGTTTGCTAGATACTCAGCAATCTCCGGCAGAAAACTAGACTTCTCGCTATCGAACAACTCTTGCAACTCACGAGCTGCCCCTATAAAGTTTGAGCCACAATCGCTATGTAGCTCTCTACAATTGCCCCTTCGTGAGACAAATCTCCTAAAGGCGGCCAGAAAACTCTTGGACGTTAAGTCACTAACTACCTCTAAATGTGTAGCCCGAGTGGACATACAGACAAATAAAGCTATGTATCCTTTATATGACTTATTGCCGCGACCTTTCGATACCCGTACATTAATAGGACCAGCGTAATCTACTCCCGCACACGTAAATGGCTTACTAGGTGTCACTCGTACGGAAGGCAATTGCCCCATTAATTGAACCCTTGCTCTCCTCGAATATCGTAGACAAATAACACAATCACGATAATAACCTTTAACTAATAATTTAACACCCATAATCAAGTATCGTGACCTAAGGTAAGTAACCATTGCCTGAGGTCCCCCGTGCATTGTCTTGACGTGAGCGTCCGCTATCAAAAGTTTCGTCAAAAACGAATTTTTTGGTATAAGTATAGGATGCTTACGATCATACTCTAGACTTGACATATCTAATCTTCCCCCTACCCTTATTAAACCCATAGAATCTAAAAATAAATTTAAAGACTTCAATTGCTTGTGTTTTGAATTTAAACAGCCAGTCCTTTGAAGATCTTCGATCTCAGTTGAGAACTCGTCAGCTTGACACCTCCGAATGCAAGTTCTCAATGACTCTTCTAATTCTACACTCGACAAATATTTACCACACTTATTGGCAGCCCTTTGCTTATAATTTAAAAACCTCCTACAATAAGCCACCACCCTGACTAACCTTTGAAGTGACGAAAACCTTCCCCAAAATGACGTATCTGTTAGACTAACATGGACCTTACATTCTTCGACTTTCGTAGTTATGTGTTTTGGTTTTTTATAATTAATGACTGATTGACTTAAAAACGCAGGACCGTTAAACCACATAATATTATTACTAAGTTCTCCTGGTGTAAGGCCTCTAGAGGCGCAATCCGCAGGGTTTTCCTTAGATGGAACATGCGACCAATGCTTTGTATCTAATGTTGTTAAAATCTCAGAGACCCGATTTGCAACAAACACTTTCCATCTACTAGGGTGCGAGTTAAGCCATGCGAGAACGACCTCAGAATCAGTCCAAGCGTGCAGATGATCCTGTTGAACTCCTAAAACCCTCGCGACCTCAATTATTAGTTTCGCCAAGAGAACGGCCCCACACAGTTCCAGCCTTGGAATCGACACCTGCTTTATAGGTGCTACTTTAGTCTTTGCAGTAACTAACGACACTTTGACGTCACCATCGGTATTAACTACTCTTATATAAACTACCGCCGCGTAAGCAAACTTCGAGGCGTCTGAAAAGCCATGAAGCTCGACCTGAACGTTGTTAGCGTCAGTGTAATACCAGCGAGGAATTTTTACATTAACTAATAAAGGTAAGTTCTTACGGTAAGTTATCCACTCATCTACTAAATATTTTGGAACCTCTTGATCCCATCCTATACCTGCTAACCATAATTTCTGTATCAGTATTTTGGCAACAATTATAGTAGGTGCTAACCATCCTAGAGGATCAAAAAGCCTTGAGATATCAGATATAATCTTACGTTTACTTATAGGTTCCGTAGGACAAGCAAGATCTACTGAGTAATGAAAAACGTCGGTGCGCGGATCCCAGGTAAGGCCTAATATTTTTGTAATATTATCTATTTTTATTGTTATTCCCTCCTCCTTAGACCTAGTTCCTTCTTGTATCTTATTTATTAAATCCCTACTATTGCTTATCCACTTTTGCATTTCGAAACCTCCTTTGCCTAATATGTTAGTTATATTTGTGTATATGTCATAACCCTTTTCTATATTTTCAACTCCCGTCATCAGATCGTCCATATAAAAGTCGTTTAAAATAACCTTTGACGCCTCTGGACAATCCTGGCCTTCATCATACGCTGTCTGATGTAAGGCTCGAACCGCCAAGAAAGGTGCTGATGCAGTTCCGAACGTAACCGTTAATAGCTCTAATTCATCTATGTCCTGGTCAGAGCTATCTCGCCACAGAATACGTTGATATATGGTATCACGCCTATCAACCATTACCTGCCTATACATTTTAATAATGTCGGCGCTGAGAACTATGGGATATCTACGCCATCTCATAACTAAATGCCGAAGTTCCGACTGCAAAGTTGGACCAACCATGAGGTTGTCGTTTAACGACACACCGTCTCTCCCTTTACAGGAAGCATCGAATACTACGCGCACTTTAGTTGTCTGTTTGTCCTCGCGAACTACGGCGTGATGAGGTAAGTACAACCCTTTATTTTGTTCTTTTTGTGATACCTTTACCATATGACTTAATTCTAAATATTCCTGTATTACCTTATTATATTCAGTTTTTAATTTAATATTTTTAGATAACTTAAATTCTAAATTAATTAGTCTTTTTTCAGCTATCATCCTTGAATTACTCTCTTTACAGCTACGGTTAGAATCGCGGAAGGGAAGTCTAACAACATAACGACCCGTGTCATCACGTCTTGTCGTGGCTACGAATAATTTTTCACATTCCGTTTCTTCTGGGGTAAGCATTTGCCTGACAAAAGTTGGCTCAGCCTCCAGCTCCCAGAATTTTTTCAAGAGATCTTCATCATCTTGAACCGTGGTATGCATCACTGTTATACAAGAATACAAATGATTGGATGTGTCATTTCGTCTTGTGACGCCGGAGACTATCCAACCAAGATTAGTGTACTGAGCTACGAGTGACCCACTTCTTTGTATGCCGTCCTTGATAATTTGGCTGTATATCTCAGCACCTAACAAAAGATCAATTTTGTTAGGTGTGTGATAATCCGGGTCAGCCAAATCATCATTAAATAATCTTTCCCATTCTACCTTAGTTGCTTTCGCAACTGGGAGAAGGGAGGTTATAGATTTAAGAACATATGCTTTTACCTGCATGTAGAAATTTGGATCAACTCTGGAGCGTATTTTGACGCATACAGTAGACTTGGACATAACCGTTTTATCACCGCCTACACCTGTTACTAAATGTTGACTTGACGTTTTCTTTAAACCTAAAAACTGAGTCATGGCCTCAGTGATAAATGACCCCTGAGACCCCTGGTCTATTAACGCGCGTACAACCCTATAAGCACCATGCTTTGACTCGGCCTTTACCAAAGCCGTTGGTATTAGCACTGTATCCGTACAGTCTCCTGTCGAATGGCATGACACTAATTGCGTACTAGACCCCTCCGCTTCTATGGCGGCATTACCTTTATTTCCTGACACATCCGATGTCAAGTTTCCCTTACCATTAGGCGTTGGCAACTCACTCTTACAAACAGCAGTGCTGTTGTTCACCTCGACAGACCCCAAACCACCACTAGGGTGGAGTAAAGTATGGTGGCGTTTTTTACATAATTGGCATTTGAAAGTACTCTTGCAATACCTAGCTGGGTGGTTATTACCCAAGCAAATGAAACATAAACCCTTCTCCTGTACAAAATTACGACGAGCCTCGTTAGTCTCCTTTACAAATTTTTTACAAAATGTAATTTTATGATGAGCAGAGCAAAACCCACAAGTTAAATCTAATTTATCCTTTTCTACCACATGAAATGATTTGGTACTTTTTATCACATTATGAACTCTATTATTATCTAAATTCTCAAGCCCCCTAAAACGACCTGTTAGGAACTGTACAAAAGCTGTATATTTTGGCAAATCGTCCCCTGGTAAAGACGATACATGTAATTCCCAGGCTTTCCTAGTATCTCTATCTAATTTGGCACTTATTAGATGAATAATAATGATGTCCCAAGATGTAATATCTATACTTAAATTCTTAATTGATTCTAGACACTCTGTTGTGGTACTTATCAATTTCTTAATCTCAGCTGCTGACTCTGTATTCAAACTCTTTTGACCTAATAATCTTTTTAGTACACCATTAGCAATAAACCTTTTATTATTATACATATCTTCTAGTTTTGACCAACTACTACTATAATTATCAGCTGTAGTATTTACATTGTTTAAAAGCTGCTGCGCTTCCCCTGACAAATGTCCCTTTAAATAATACAATTTTTGTGCATTATCTAAGCTATCATTGTTATGTATTAGTCCTATAAAAAGATCTCTAAAAGATTGCCATTCTGTGTACTTCCCTGAAAATACAGGTATCTTTACTTCGGGCAGTTTTACCTTAGTTCTAGTTATATCTTTAGTGACACTTTTCTCTTTAACATCCAAAACTTTAAATTTAGATAACATTTCTTTTAATTCACTTTTAAATTGAATATAAACATCCTCTACTATATCATATAAATCATCATTAATGTAGCTCGAATTTTGCAACTCTATTTTATTACTTTCCGAAATTATTTTTGTGTGAGTTTTACAAAACAATTGCCACTGATCTTCTACATTTTCTAGGCGCGTTTCTATATAAGATTTTGTAAGTCTATCTTTAGGGCTTTTCTTAAAGTTAGTTCGCGCCTTAGTTATCTTAGACTTAATGTCTTCCTGGATATTAATTAGTGCTTCCATTTTTAAAAACTATCTAACTAGACACACAAACTATTATAAAAATTATAAGACAGATAAAACCCTTAGTTATAAGTAAAGAAAATTTTACAAGTGTTTTAAACTATTACAAATCGCTGAGAAATTGGGCATAGGTTCCCCGTATAAACCACTTTATGACTAAAACTAATACAAGTCCTAACCGCTATACAAATTTTAACCAATGTCTACAAATTGACTTCTTAAATTTTACACAAGTTAATAAACCGAACCAAACAAAAGTTAAAATTTTACAAGTGTTTAAACCCTTTACAACTCGATATAAAATTGGACATAGGTTCCCCGTCTAAACCACTTTTTACTTAAAACTATTACAAGTCCTAATTGCTAACAAATTAAAACTAAATTTTTCTAAGTCCAAGATCTTCTATAAATATCTTAAGTTATTTTTCTTGTAACTTTAGAGTTCAATTTTGAAAGGATAATTTTAACACTGCACTTTAACTTCTTTGCTGAATAATATTGAAAACGTACTCACAGTTTCACTTGCACATATACCTCACTCGATGTCGTCACTCGACCAGTGGCGCCATCTGCCGTAGCCACTCCAACTCGGCGTCCGCTGCTTGCCTCCCGCACTGTGTCCTCCAGCTGCCTTGCCGGTACGCCTCTTCCGGGATGATTCCAGTCTGCCTCGTGACGTCGCGGTGTCCCATCCGCTGACGTCTGCCACAACCTGGAAGGGGGCGTGCTCTGGATAGCGATCCACTATCCAGTAAACCTAACAGCGCGGGTGATACTCTTCACCACCGAAGACTACCGCGGTACTTTCTCACCATCCGGCTCGAAGGACCATGGAAACGACTATACCAAGGGCCCGCCGGTGGGAGATAAATAAAACACTAAACTTTCGTATAGGTTATTTACTAACGTTCTCCCATAGGGTGAGCAGTGAGCACCGATACAATATTTTTCTCACTACTTCATATAATCCATGTAACGAAACCCATGTGAGATCTAGAAACTAATTTTAAAGCGCACAGCGCCATCTATCGCCTTCGATAGAAAACTTAAACTTATCTTATATTATTAATACTATGTAATACCTGAACAGACACTCCTCTAAAATACTAAATTATTAAATAAAATCAATTTAAAACCGTTTATATTTGTCATTTGTTTAATTATGTAACAATTTCAATAATTACTTACCTATATAACATAAAATCCTGGCTATAATACTTATGCACTTTCACTAAACAGTTCCTTAACAAATTAGATAAGTATCGCAATGCACGTCTTACTAAAAGCACTCGCACGCTAAAACTAATTCATAATTACAAAAATAATGACCCCATCGATTCCAAATTTTGCTAAAATATCTTAGATAGTACTAGTAATCTATTTAACTAATTTTTTTAGTAATATTATTATTTGTTGCCTTATTATTTTATGTTAACTGCAAAAAAGTCATTTATTGGGTACCTGTCAGCTACTGGTGCTTTTACCTTAAATAACTTTGTTTTAATACAAACTTGTATTGTAAATTCTTATTAGAAATTAATGTATAACTTAATTTTTTACATACATAATATAACATAGAGAATTCCTTCAAAATCGGTCTAGCGATTTCCAAGATAACGCTTATTACACTGGTAACGTGAATACATTCATATGCAATTAGTCAAAAGCTGTCACTATAATGCTACAATTTTATTTATACGTAATGTATAGTGTCACGTTCCGTTTTTATTTTATAATCTAGATAAAAAATAAAACGAAAGTGTAACATAAAAAGATAATTATAATCTAAAATGTAGAAAATAAGGTAGACTAATATAATTAAGTATGTAGGTAAGGCCCGGTCAAAGGTCGGCCTAGGTAGGTGGCCGTTAATACCGCACTCTCCTGCTTGGTGGCGATCTTGGCTTCGCAGTTGTTCAGCAGAGCAGAATATTCTTCGTCAGTGCAGGTTGCCCACAGCAAACCAATTGCGCTGACCTTCAGCCGTATGGATGTTCCTGGAAACCCGTTCCAAAATGACATTAGGAACTACTCTCGATAAGCCTCAGTTGTATGCCCCAACATCACAGAAAGAGTTTGGCATCAGCTAGAAGGCGAGACATGGTACAGTAGGCAAGGAGATGGAAAGGCTAGTTAATCAACTAATTAAACTAATAATAACAAATAAAAATTAAAATTACTTGTAATAGGCAACGATATAAAATAAACAAATGAAAGGCCAATATAATTGGTGTTAGCGATAGTTTACATCTTCATTTATACATTTTTACAGATGTAGGTATTATAATAATGAAGTTAAAATTGGCCGTTATAAACGCCCCATATAAAACAAGATTACAAGGAAAGTAGATACACAGGTAGATAAATTTAATACGGCATTCCCAAACATAAAGCATTGAAAGCGTAGCGGTTAAATACACATTTAACAAGTTAAATAAACAATGGTTCAATTGTACAACTTACCCAGTACGGGAAAAAACACAAATCACTTGTTTATAACTACTTTAATAACCTTAGTTAGTGGTATTTACTGATAATCTAAGTTTTAGAAACTTTCTAACTATGGAGCTAATAACTAAATCAAATACGAGGGTTTAGACGTAAACAACGCTCAGAAAAATACTATGCGTGGTTACTCCTTAGCTGATTGAGTGTCACTGACGGCTGCCGCCGTGGAATGAATGCGCGCGCGCTTTACGTAATGGCAGGCTCCTCCTCTTTAAAATTATGTATACAAACGCTCGTCGCAAGAAGTTGCTTTGTCCGTTTGTTCATTAATAATTTTAAACGTAATTAGGGTTTTTTTTTGTTTATTTTTAAGTTTTTCTTTTTCCTGTTTAATAAATTAATCAATTAATCGTGACAGTACCCCCCTTCCGAGACAAGAAGTTTTCCTTAGCAAAAATTCTTAACTACACTAATATAAAAAAAAAACTTAAAGAATTTTAGTTTTAATTTCAACGCACTAATAGTACTACGGGTAAAACCGCGGAACAGTTTAGTCTGGGATAATTACATTTTTAGATCTTTTATATGCCATGCTCCTAAGTCACGACCAGACATATCCTCTAATATATACACTAATGGCGAACGTTTGTCCTTTATTCGGCATTTTTGGAACTTCGGCGCTAGCTTTTTACTGAAGTAAGCATCCTTATCACTTTGAAAGTAACATCTCTTCCAAACTATGTCTCCTATCTGAAACTCGGCATCCTTACGTCGCGAATTATACCGTTGCGTATTTTTTAAATGACTTCGCCATAAAGCCGTTTGTACATCGTCGAATATTTTACGGAGGTGACCCATATTAGCAGCATATTTATCACGGGGTGAAAAGATTAAATCCCTTGGTGCAATATTTTCCAAATAGTGTGAGCCACAAGTTACAAGTTCCCTGCCATGGACTAAAAAGGCTGGTGTAAAACCAGTGGTTTCGTTGACAGAGTTATTCATTGCAAACTGGATTTTAGATAAATTGAGGTCCCATGATCTATGGTCTTCCTCGACAAAAGCAGAGATTGCTGTAACAACTGTCTTGTTATACCTTTCGACAGTGTTAATTTGTGGAGAGTACTTTGGCGTAAAATGAACGCTTGGGACCTTGTATTTAGAGAAAAGTCTGTCCAATTCGCGACTTATGAATTGGCATCCGTTATCAAGGATGACGATTTGCGGAATACCATGTACAAGGAAAACATTGTCTTCTAGATGTTTAGAAACCAAGTCTGCAGTAGACCTGCGGAGGGGAAATAATAGACAATATTTGGAGAAACAACATGTTACAACAAATATATAAGAATGTTGTTTCCTACTGTTTGGCAAGGGACCCACTAAATCTATCGATAGTACTTGGAATGGTCTAGAACAGTCCTTGGGTCTGCCCATTTTTCCCAAGGTACCATTTGTTGGAAGTTTGTATGCCGAACAAGTTTCACAATCGGCAATAAAATTAATAACGTCTTTACGCATACCTGGCCAATAATAACGAAGTGCAAGTCTCTTATACGTTTTGAGCACGCCGAAATGACCAGATATAGGTTCGTTATGGTTTTTAGAGATAACTTCATTACGCGACTCATTTGGGATTACCGTTTTCCAATCCAATTCTGATAAAAGAGCATTGCTACTTTTCATAAATCTGTATAATGTGTTATCCACTACGCGATAATTTGGCACACTACTTGGGTTTTTAAGGCAACCCTTGAAATTTTTTAAATACCATTCATCTTTTGTGCTAGATGTGGATGGTGGAGATGAGGCTGAAATAATTGGCGCCACCGGTACCGTTCTAGATAAGGTATCCGGCACTATGTTATCTTTTCCCCGTCTGTGCTTTATAATAAAGTTGAAAGATGAAAGTCTCACACCCCATCTAGCAAGACGACCTGTTGGGTTTGAAAGAGATAGAAACCACTTCAGCGCAGCATGATCTGTATATACAGTAATGATTTGACCATTCTCCACATAACAACGCCAGTGCTCAAGAGCTGTAAGTACTGCTAATGCCTCCCTTTCAGTCACACTGTAGTTTCTTTCAGGACCAGTGAGTGACCTGCTCATATATGCAATAGGGTGCTCCTCACCATTTATTTGCTGAGCAAGCATAGCACCTACGCCATAGTTACTAGCGTCTGTGTGAACTTCAAACGGAATACTGAAATTAGGACAGGCTAACACAGGGGCTTTGATAAGACAATCCTTCAATTGCTGAAAGGCAGCGTCAGCTTCTGGAGACCAGATAAAAGGCGGTGCATTCTTTTTAGAGGATGTTAATTTGTTTAGAGGACCAGCCAACGTGCTAAAATTTTTTATGAATCTCCTATACCAAGAAGCAGTTCCAAGGAATCTTTTGACTTCTTTTCTAGTGGTAGGCGTAGGATAGTTTAAAATTGACTCAGTTTTCGCTGGGTCTGTACGCAGACCATTAGCATCTACAACGTAACCGAGGTAGCAGAGTTCATGTCTAAAGAATTTGCTCTTTTCTAAGTTAATTGTTAGATTCGCCCCCTTTAACTTTTCTAGGACCCTAGTAAGGAGTTCCACATGCTCTGAGAAAGAGTTGCTAATAATAATAATGTCATCTAAATACGCAAAGACTTTTAGTTCAAACTCGGGACCAAACAGTGTATCAACTAGGCGCTGTTGAGTTGCAGGTGCATTAGTCAGGCCAAAAGCAGTAACTTTGAACCTAAATGTGCCTCTTCCAGGAACGTAAAAAGCTGTCTTATCCCTATCCTGATTATTTATGGATATCTGCCAAAATGCTTTAGATAGGTCAATGCTAGATAGAAACTTAGCGTCTCTAAGGTTATCTAAGATTTCTGAGACATATGGTAGACTATAGGCATCTTTTCGAGTAACGGAGTTTAGCTTACGGCTGTCGAGACAAAACCGAGCTTTGCCGTCTTTTTTTTTTACTACTAGCACAGGAGAGGACCAGGGACTCTCACAGGGTTCAACTACATCGAGTAATAACATTTCGTCTAACTGTTCAGAAATTATCCTCTGTTTTTCGGGTGAAAGACGATAACAACGTTGTTTAATAGGTTCAGCGTCACCGGTGTTGATCCTATGCTCAATAAGTGAAGTTCTGCCAAGACCTCTATGTTCAAAGGAGATATCTGTGAACTGACTGACTATATCATCAGCTACAATTTTCTGATTTTCTGACAGTAAGTTGTATGAATTTAAGTAATTGTTAGTTTTTAAAGACGAATTTGCTGCTGACGAATTATTATTTGTTAACATTAGAACGCTTGTTAAGTATTTTGGACATATTTTAAACTCTTTCCAAAAATCTATTCCCAGTATTAAAGTAGATTCTATTTCAGGGATTACATGAGCGGTAATAGAACCTATTGCATTTTCAAAAGTTATTGGTAACTGAATATACCCAATCGAGGTAATCTGTTGGCCACCGGCAGCAGTAACTGTAATTATGTTATCGGTGTTCAGAACAAGTTTAGATTTTATCAAGTATATATGTGAATTTCTGCCAAGTATACTCACAACAGAACCGGAGTCTAGCAAGCCATACATATCTACTTTCTGTTGTGCATTTACGCTAATATTTACATAGGGACGTGGGTCATTACGTGGCTTATTATTGAAAATCGAAGCAACTTTATAAGAGTTAAAGAAATTCTTGACAGTCAACAACCATTTATTCCAGTCAGATTTATTGAAACGTTCAACTAAATGGTTACTTCGATTTTCGTAAACTAGTTTTTTGACTCGTTTGATTGGCTCGGGTTACATTTAGGACACTCAGGAATGCGAACGTCTTTCATACCACACCTAAAACAGAATACAGTACGCTCCGCGGTACACTCTTTCATAGTATGAGTATCAACACGACAGCGATGGCAATATTTTTTGCTCTGAGAACCTATATTGTAAGTTTTGATAGATTTTTCATTTGTCGTATTTTCGGTTTTAGAATTAGTATAATAAAAATTTCTAGTATTATTTTTTATTTCTTTTGAATTTTGGTAGGCAAATTCTGGGGCCAACGAACTATAATTAGTACTTGGCGGTTCCTTGAAATTATCGCAACGAACTTTTACACGTTCGAAATTTCGACAAAGTGTACGTAACTGATTTACTGAAGTAATATCAGGGCAAGTAGCTAGTATATTAGCATAACAAGGTCTTATGTTGTGCAAGATAATGTCGAGTTTATCTACGTCACTCATAGGCACGCTAAGGCGCGAAAACATACCCTCCATGATAGCTAGATATATAGTTATGTTTTCCGTATTGCCTTGTGATCGATTACGAATTTCCGACAGCATGCGGTAATCGTAATCCACCACATCGAAGTCATCTTTTAGTAACACCAACAATTCATCCCAAGAGTTAACGTGTGACCTGACACTACGGAACCAATGCAGTGCATCTCCCGTAAAAATCTCTGTTGCCGCGTTCATGATTTTTGTATCACTAACGTCTTTAGCCGTTCTGAATTCCTTCAAACGCTGAATAAAAGCACGCACACACGATTTACCGTCATATTTTAGTTTAGAAATATCAGAGGATAAGCCTCGGTCACAAGTGACGGAGATTTTAGTTAAACCCTCGGACAAATTATCTACTTTAGAAGCCGCAACGCTTTCTGTTGCAGGATAACATGATTTTGTTATTTCTGCAAACTGTGATGATAATACATTATACGTTGATTTCAAATTATTCAGCAATTTATTTTGATCGGAATTTAAAGGAGTATCAATTCGTTGTAATCTAAAGTGTAAATGGTTTAATAAATTTTGCGTTCTATCTACTAATGATTTTTGTGTGTCAGATTTAAGTGCTGTAATATTATTTTTAATTTTTCTAAAGTTTCAGAAAATCCATTGCAATCTTCCATAAACTCTAAACAAGACTCAAAAATATCTTCAGGCGGATATTTTTGTGTTAACCTATTGATTTGACGGCGAAGTTCTGTAACATTATCTAACGGTATCTCTCCTCGAATAGTAACCTCATATTGGAGTTCCGATTTTTGTAAAAGTAGAAATTTAATAGGAAAACCCATTTTATTAGCTGGGTATGTTGTACAATGAAACAATTTAAGCAAAATATTTATACAGTCAGTTCAAGAGACAACCTCCTTTATCAAGTCGGTTAATAAAAAAAATAAAGAAAAAAATATACCTACACGTTTAAACTAGGCAAAGTGTAACCGACGGACAGGTTTTAACATTTACTAAAGTAAAACTAAGATAAATAAAAATAAAAACATACACAAAATTAGGACGATCACGAACACCAGCTAATACCACACCAAAGAATACCTAATAACTACCAGCCAAATACGCAAAACCGACCCTTGACCGTTAGAAAACCACGTTTTTGGGCGCCACTGTCACGTTCCGTTTTTATTTTATAATCTAGATAAAAAATAAAACGAAAGTGTAACATAAAAAGATAATTATAATCTAAAATGTAGAAAATAAGGTAGACTAATATAATTAAGTATGTAGGTAAGGCCAGGTCAAAGGTCGGCCTAGGTAGGTGGCCGTTAATACCGCACTCTCCTGCTTGGTGGCGATCTTGGCTTCGCAGTTGTTCAGCAGAGCAGAATATTCTTCGTCAGTGCAGGTTGCCCACAGCAAACCAATTGCGCTGACCTTCAGCCGTATGGATGTTCCTGGAAACCCGTTCCAAAATGACATAAGAACTACTCTCGATAAGCCTCAGTTGTATGCCCCAACATCACAGAAAGAATTTGGCATCAGCTAGAAGGCGAGACATGGTACAGTAGGCAAGGAGATGGAAAGGCTAGTTAATCAACTAATTAAACTAATAATAACAAATAAAAATTAAAATTACTTGTAATAGGCAACGATATAAAATAAACAAATGAAAGGCCAATATAATTGGTGTTAGCGATAGTTTACATCTTCATTTATACATTTTTACAGATGTAGGTATTATAATAATGAAGTTAAAATTGGCCGTTATAAACGCCCCATATAAAACAAGATTATAAGGAAAGTAGATACACAGGTAGATAAATTTAATACGGCATTCCCAAACATAAAGCATTGAAAGCGTAGCGGTTAAATGCACATTTAACAAGTTAAATAAACAATGGTTCAATTGTACAACTTACCCAGTACGGGAAAAAACACAAATCACTTGTTTATAACTACTTTAATAACCTTAGTTAGTGGTATTTACTGATAATCTAAGTTTTAGAAACTTTCTAACTATGGAGCTAATAACTAAATCAAATACGAGGGTTTAGACGTAAACAACGCTCAGAAAAATACTATGCGTGGTTACTCCTTAGCTGATTGAGTGTCACTGACGGCTGCCGCCGTGGAATGAATGCGCGCGCGCTTTACGTAATGGCAGGCTCCTCCTCTTTAAAATTATGTATAAAAACGCTCGTCGCAAGAAGTTGCTTTGTCCGTTTGTTCATTAATAATTTTAAACGTAATTAGGGTTTTTTTTTGTTTATTTTTAAGTTTTTCTTTTTCCTGTTTAATAAATTAATCAATTAATCGTGACAATAGATGTAAATACCTAATCAAGTTATAAGAACGTTTAGTTTGGTTTACTTTGTAAGATTGAAGCGGTCTCTTGTTGCAAATATTTGTGTATGCTTTAAGCCCAGCACTCGCCCTCACCCCCCCTCCTCACTCCTGCACACCCTCCCCTCCCCGTCGAGGTCGTCTAACGTCGTTCCCTACTGTAAACAGTAACAATTAAAGCTGAGTAATCAAATTTGTGGTGGGTTGTCTCCGCGAATCGAACCTGTAGCCCGGGTGATTTAACTATATTTTCCAAGTTGTTTTAAGTAAAATGCGAGCCGGAGAGTAAAGTTTGTGTCGTAATGAGAGTCGTTGAATATTGAAAAGGTGTCATTAACAACCCCGTAAACCCCCCCCCACCCCCCCCCCCCCCGCATCTCCCCGTTACTTCAAGTGTTGAGAGTGAGACCTTCGGACTGGTATAAAGAGCGGCTTGTACAGACGTACATTTAAATATAATAGGTCGGGGAAAAAGTCTTTTCGCATAACGTTAGGTATAAACTTATTATAAAATTTCTTTGACTGTACTACTTGTGTCTGGCTGGTTTTGGTAACATTAAAAAGGTTACATTATAAAGAAAAGAAAAAAATAAAAAAAAGTTGTTTCCCTCTATTTTTCATTTGTTTTTCTCTCCGTAAAATTGAGTGAATCTAATGAAGAAATTCGATACATTTTAAAATTTTATTATAAAAAAGGCAAAAATGCAACTCAAGCAGTGAAAAAAATTTGTGATGTTTATGGACCTGATGCAGTGTCAGTAAGAGTAGCACAAATTTGGTTCAAACGTTTTCAGTCCGGAAATTTTGATGTTAAAGATGCACCTCGCTCTGGTCGCCCTGTTACGAATAAAATGGACGCCATTTTTGAAAGAGTGGAGCAAGATCGGCATATTAGTAGTTACGATGTAGCTGAAGAACTGTGAATTGACCACAAAACAGTTTTGACCCATTTGAAGAAAGCTGGTTATACAAAAAAGCTCGATATTTGGGTGCCACACGAGCTCACTCAAAGAAACTTAATGAACCGTGTACTCATTTGCGATTCATTATTGAGACGTAATGAAACCGAGCCGTTTTTGAAGAGATTGATAACTGGCGATGAAAAGTGGATCACGTACGACAAGAACGTGCGAAAAAGGTCGTGGTCGAAAGTTGGCCAGGCTTCACAGACTGTGGCCAAACCTGGCCTAACACGAAATAAGGTGATGCTGTGTGTATGGTGGGATTGGAAGGGCATTGTTCATTATGAGCTTTTACCGCCCGGCAAAACCATCGATTCTGATCTTTACTGCCAGCAACTGATGAGATTAAAGGAAGCAGTCGAGAGCAAACGGCCGGAATTGATCAACAGGAAGGGTGTGGTCTTTCATCACGATAACGCTAGACCACACACATCTTTAGCCACTCAGCAAAAATTAAGAGAGTTCGACTGGGAGGTCCTAGTGCATCCACCATATAGCCCTGACCTTGCGCCTTCAGATTTTCACCTGTCTCTTCAGAATTCTTTAGGTTCTGTAAGGTTGACCTCAAGAGAGGACTGCCAAAACTATTTGTCCCGTTTTTTTGATCAGAAGTCCCAAAGTTTCTACAGTAACGGGATAATGTCTCTGCCCACAAAATGGCAGAAAGTTGTTCAACAAAACGGTACATATATATTGTAAATAAATGTAAATAAACTTTGAAAAAAATGTCTTGACTTTTCATACAAAAATACGAAAAGACTTTTTCCCCAACCTAATATTTCATTTAAAATATAATCAAGTTAATACAGTGTGTAAAAAAACCCTGTCCGATCCGTGAAGGTAAGGAAGGTACAGTATCGAAAGGTGGTCAGGTTGGCAGTGTTATTTTATGGAAATAAATTTAAAAAAAAATTTACAATATTTCGTGAGCTACGGGGAAATCGAAACAGTTACCATTAGGCACACCGGCTGGTAGTACATCAATACCTAGATAGATATTCAATAGAATGGCGACGCGCGAGACACTTTTGCCTAATCCCTTTGATAAAAAGCCGCCAGCCCGCGTGGCCGTTGAACCTAACTACTTGCTAAAGACGGCTTGTAAACTTTACCTACGAGTAACGGCGCTTGTACACGGTAAGAAAAATCGCCGGGCCTACGCAAGAATTCGTGTCGTTTCTAAGCACGACCTGTGTACACAGCGCCGTCGATGCATAAGAAAATTTTCTTGTCTGCGCAAGACAAGACACGGCGAACGTTGTTGCGGAGGGGCGGGGAGCGGTGTAGTAGGGTATCATACTTGTTTGCTTTCTAGTTAACATTTTTACAAAAGGAAACTCACACTGATTATCACACTTGTTATTACTTGCGCGCCCTACGCCCGTCTGACGACTGTACGAAAAAAATCCTGGCGTGTACACGTTCCGAATTGTCTTGTCTGCGGAAGACAAGAAAAGTTTTCGTGTACGAAAAAGACAAAATTCTTGACGTCTACACGAAGATTTGTCTTGTCTGGCGTAGACACGGCAAATTTTCTTAGCGTGTACAAGCGCCGTAAGTCAGCTGTTATTTATACGTTGAATTGGATTTCATTTATTTTGAACTTATTCTTTAAAGATAACAAATTCATAATGATAACGCTATGCACAATAAATTGGTATAATTTTTAATACGTTTATGAGTAGATATTTTAAATAAATTACTTATCATATCTTATGCCTAAGTACTTACATACCTTTAGTTGATAAAAATATCAACTTGCTGTTGTAGGGTCTGTAGATCATGCTCCACATAGGCACATTCCCTTTGTACACCACGTAAGGCAACTTATTTTTAAGTTATCGCGAACACATAGTAACACGGTAGGGTTTGCCCTTATAGCTTCAAAAGCACTCACTATTCGATTTCGCATTTCCAGTTCCGTTTCACAATTATTGTTTAGATTATTTGTTTTACGTGGGGCCCCTCAAATAAAAGTCTAACGGAGTCGAGAGTTGGCGATCTGTTATAGTTGCGGGCGGCGGCGCAGCGGGGTCTCCCGGCGGCGTCTATGCAATGGCCTACCACCTCACTGACACTGCCGGTGGTGTACCTACACGTGGTAGTGTAGCCTCTGAAAGAATAGAGAACCTTTCCTCATACTCCCTACGTGCAGCTGCATTCACTTTTATCTAAACACATCAACATTTGAATATGGCACGGACATAATCGTAACGTAATACACGCATTATGCACAATCACAATCCCGGAACGTCTAAACTGTTGAAATTATATTAGGCAAAGAACTATGAAGTAGGTTTTTAAAGGAATAGGGATGTGGCCAAAACTTTGTTGAAGGAACATTTCCATTAATATCGATAGAGAGTGCATGACAACCAATAATTATTTAAATACAACCATACAATGATAAAATCTGTTAACATTAATTAGCTATTTTAATTTTACAGTTTTATTAGTTTGTTTTTACAGTAATTGACGGACAAATTCGCAGTTTCAAGTAAATTTTTTATGAGAATAGTACACATTTCTAAATATCGTACTGTACGATATGTAGCCTTTCCTAAATTCAGGAAAGTTTAATAGGAAAAGAAATTGTAGATAAAGTAAGTAGGTTATTTTAAAAAATCGATATTTTTTTGGTTCAACGTGTTTATCATAGCTACGTCACTAGGGCGGTGCATTGGTGTAGCACAGTGAAAGCGGTGTGTCCTTTGTCGGCACGGATTAAATTTGTCGGTGCATTGTTTATTACCTTTATTCAAAGTCAAAGAAACCGCCTTTGACCTTCAGGGTAAATTTTGCAGGGGAAAATGTATAAAAAAAAATATTTTTAAGTATTTTTCATTTTTAAAATTATTTTTAGAATGTTTGTCAGGTATACAATGCCCCCGTTACGGATCGGACAGGGTTTTTTTACACACTGTATAATAACTCTGTAATGCACTTTCATGCGACACTTACAACACGCTAAGAGTCGAGTTATCCCGCGACGCTGTGTACTCGGTGACCTTGATGTGAACTGATCCGAGTGAACCTGCGATGTAAGGCATGCACTGGCTGGCGTGAAGTAGCCCTGCTCCTCTCATAACTTCGTTGAAATAATCTAGATTACTTCTATTGTATTATCGACGGTTCATCCCCAACATTAATTATATACCAACTTACCTGTAGGTGTAACAGAATCTCATGGCAAATAGGGAAATAAAATCGTGTGGTGGGTTACACTGGGGAACGGGATTTAACGATCATAATACTATTTAATTTTAATTTGTCTTTAATAATTTAATGAACATAAAGAATATTAGTTACTGGCTTTCGGGCGCGGCTCCACCCGCGTGGATGTTTTTATCGCTCATCCCAATTTCTATGCTACCCTTTAACCATTATATATAATAGATCATTATCCACTGGTACATTTCCATCAGCGTGGAAAAATGCTCTGGTTGTGCCCATACATAAATCTGGAGACGTCGAACTTGTTACCAGCTATAGGCCTATATCTATACTTCCTGTTTTTGCCAAACTATTTGAGTCATTGGTACTTCCATTTATCACATGGCACATTAGACCTATGATCACACCTAATCAGCATGGCTTTTTTAGCAATCGCTCAACTACGACTAATTTGGTGTCTTTTACGACTGACTTGATCTCGTCATTAGATAAGGGAACTCCTATGGATGTGGTCTATACGGATTTCTCTAAAGCGTTCGATAAGGTAGATCATAATATCCTTGTAAATAAGTTAGCAATGTTTGGTATCAATGGCTCCATACTTGACTGGTGCTCGTCATATCTGAGGGAACGCACGTGTCGAGTAGTGGTTAATGGATTCACTTCTGAACCTTTTGGGGCATCATCTGGGGTTCCCCAGGGATCTCACATCGGGCCTACATTTTTTAACATATTTATTAACGACATCACTACGTGCTTTCACCATTCTCTCAGCTATTTGTACGCTGATGATCTAAAAATCGCAAAGTCAATAAATTCCGCCGCCGATGTAAATCTTCTTCAGGAGGACCTGAATCGTTTGGCGAGGTGGTGCGTCGACAACAAAATGATTTTGAATAGTGATAAATGTTATTACATGCACTTTACAAGAAAAAAACAATCCAATAACGCATCGTATTTCATCTCGAATAATAAAATCAATTCTGTAGATGTCTACAAAGATTTAGGAGTCACTTTCAATAAGAAATGTAAATTCGATGCTCATGTTAAAAATATAGCGTCTAGCGGGTATAAACTTCTCGGGTTTGTGGTGAGAAACTGTAGGGATTTTAAGAATGCTTCAACAAAAATTAGTATATTTAATAGTATAGTTAGATCAGGTCTGGAGTATTGCAGCGCTGTATGGTCTCCTCAGTATGAAATTCACTCTAATACAGTTGAACGGGTGCAAAAGCGTTTTGTTTACCATCTTTCGTACCAAAACCATATGGCAAAACAACTCTCATCTTACAACAGCCGCCTAGAATTTTACCAGATGAACAGTCTTAGAAAGAGAAGAGAGTTTCTTGATCAAATATTACTTTATAAGACAGTCAATAACATGATCGACTGTCCACATTTGCTCACCAATTTGCGTTTTAACGTTCCCCATAAATTACCCCGCAAAAATACATATCATCTTTTCACTCCATCGCGCTCTCACAGCAACCTAGGATTACATTCTCCATTGGTAAGACTGCAAAAGGCGTACAACACTATCTCTATTGCCAATAACTGCGATGTGTTTATGCACAACCTCGTAAAATATAAAGACGAATTAAAAAATATATTCTGAATTATTTATTACAATGTTAAATTTTTGTTAAATTTTTTATTAAATTTTATTGAATTTTTTTTTACTTTATTCCAAATTTTATTAATTTTTTATTAAATTGTTAAGTTTTTATTAAATTTTATTGAATTTAAAATTATACTGTATTCCAAATTTTATTGTTTTTTAACTTAAATAATGATTCACGTAATAGAATTGCATTATTTTTTACATTTATAAAAAAAATAATTGCAATCTATATTTAATTGATTAATGTTAATATTGTGTAATGTTTTGCTTGCCCATGTCATGTTTGCTTGAGCCACCAAATATTGTATCTCTAATTGTCTTTGTGTATGATTCGTAAGTTGTCCTAATTATAAATAAATAAATAAATAAATAAATAAATCCCATATTTTTCCGGGATAAAAAGTATCCTCTGTGTTAATCCATGAGACCAGCTAAGTACAACTACACCAAATATTAAAATCCATTCAGTCGTTTTAAGTGGAGGAGTAACAAACATCCATCTTTGATTACAAACTTTGGCATTTATAAAATGTTGTCAAATTATTATAATATGTTATAATCTTTAATTTGACGGGCCACACTTAACGTTGCCATATAAAAATCGATTGTTTTAAACTCCATGAGATTCTGGTACACCTATATTTTTAAATACCTTCACCAATAATGGTGATATAGTACTGAAATTTAATATACTCGTATAGTAATGAGTTTTGAAGCTTTATTTAAAACAGTTTAAAAAGTTTATTGCCGCTGTGTTTATAGTAAGTGACAAAAGTTTGATGAGCAGTGTCGGTTGGGATAGCAAGTAGAGTCACTTACGTTACTATTCCTAGATAATTACGCAACGAACGATAATGTAAGTTATGTCGGTTACTTTAAAAAAGAGAGAGCACGTCGTCTACTATTGCACATTATAACTCAAGTGCAGCGCGAATATAATTAATAATTAATATGTAACACATGGCGTGATGTACTAACAAGTGGAGGTGGAATCTGTTTAATATAACTCATCTAACGAATCTGGCTTGCACGTCTATTATGATAAAGTGTAAGGTGTATGATAACCACACACACACACACACACACAGTTCCCGGGTAGCACGGTGGAGCTGGCGCGCTAATTAGATGTTGGTTAGCGAGTTAGGTAGACGACGACAATGCGATTTGTTAAATGAACATTGTTTAACTAATTTATAATGTAGAGAAGCGAGTGTCGATGTGAGGCTTTCATCTCACGACGCGACCTACTTGTCTCTACGAGCTCCTTGCTATTACATCGTTAACATTTGTGTTTCATAATGTATCAACAACACACACACACACACACACACGTTCACTTGTCGTTCTCAGTCACTCACTCAGAGTTACCATTTATCCTTTAGCAGCCTTCTTCTTCTTGTTGCAGTTAGTTCTGACCCGTGACTAAGTAGATCACTCACCATCACACTATATCTCGTCAGCCTTCTTGTAGCTAACTAATAACAGATAGTACACTGCTTGATACAGCCAGCTTTGGCTGATGTCTAGTTAACCTAAGCTGAGAATTTCTTCCTACTCTGATTTTAATAAGTATTCTGCTAAATATTTTCAAACTTGACGAACAACAATAAATGTTTGTGAGCTTTGTCCTCTGTCGATTGTCATCACATCGCATACCTCGGACAACAAAGGCGTATCTCGAAAACAACAACTTTACAGGAGAGCCAAAAAACAGTTTGTTTCTAGAATATTGCCTGAACTAATAATGATAGTACTTTGTATCATATATCATAAGAAGCCTCTAAATGAGCTCTTTAATATGTATTTACCGAAATTATAGATAAATTTACTGTTTTTATACTACAGGGAAAATTAACAGTTACCTATTTATTGTATTAGAGTTATTCTTAAGTAACTGTTGGTAAATAAACATACGCCTTTTTTGCTGTTCATTTATAAACAAAACTTGGATCTTATGTATATAAACGCTTTTATTGCTTGTTTTTCTCGTGATATAAGCTCGGAGCTTATAGTTTTAAGTACTTATTGCACGTTTATTTTTGATAATAAATAATAAGTAAGTTTACGTAAGTGTATATTGCTGTAATAATTTATTAAGATTTTATATTGTATGTGACACACTTATTTATTGCAGGAAGAAATATTTTACAGAGTAATACATATTTTCTTATATTTTCATAATAACAAAAAATAACTTTACATTTTAATTTAAGAATTGTGGGTATCTAATTTGCTATGGTTTTACAACTAATGTACAATATATCAAAAAGTGTTACGTAATTAATTGCAGGAATAAAACGAGATGATCAATATTTTTTATTAATTCTTGATTTTGTACTTATTTTGCTAACTAAAGCAATTTTTTACATCTATGAAGGTTACAAATGTTATCAAACTCTTCTTATTGCACAATGTACCCATATTTATTTACATTTTATACTCAGACAAGAAAAGCCAGCCCTGTCGTGCCGTTCATTACGCCTTTTATAGTAAATTGATTATGAAAATACCCGACATTTGCCAAATAAAATATAAACCTTACACTCCTCCATCCTGACCTCGTGTATGGCCCCAAACACGAACCCAGGTGGAACTTTACCTCACAGTTGGGCAAAGAGGACACTTGTCAAACGTGTTTACAAAAGTTATTAATAATGGAAGAAAATTATTCTTATTATTTTACTTAAATAAGCATGTTTAAACAGCAAACAACACTAATAATTTAATTGTATATTGTATACACAATACTTATACAATTAAATTTTTAGTGTTGTTGATGAGGATACCCTCATTCAATATTATGTAACACTCATTGACTTCAATTTTAGGCTACAGTGTCTTTCAAATAGAGCGGGTCGATGTAACTCGTCTGTAGCGGCTATTTTGTTCAGATGACATTTGTCAAATCTGATGTTCCTTACTCATACACTGATGCTAAATCACCATGCCAAGTTACACGGTTCAGCATCAGGTACAAACGGTAAAACTTTGTTTTCAAAATGAGTGTTCGTTAGTGCAAATGCATTGCGTCTATTTTACGGCAGACGTGGTGGTCCTCCAAAGTCCACAAACCAACGATTGGTGACCTAATTAAACGTGACAGGTTAGGTAAATAACCAACAAACCCTTTTACGTCAAAGAAACGCCAGATTAGACGAAAATATAGCCGCTGGACGTGAGAGTAATCAGAAGAGTCCGAAGCAGTCGATTTCTCGCCATGCACATGGACTCGACCTTTCATAGACTTTAACTTGAAGAATTTTAGGTCAAGGCTTGGGTCTGCGTGCGAATAACTATAACAATTAACTCAAAACCAAGATGTCCAAGAACAAGAGCTCAAAGATTATGAAAACAAAGTTTTTAAAAGGTTTTAGCTCAAAGTTAATAGCACCAAAGTAGCGTGATTTGATTCCACTTGACTTTTTCTTGTGGGGTTTTCTGAAGTCGCTTAAAAGCTACAATCGACTATTGTCCTGAAAGCTAACATAACGCAGATAAAATGTAGTGAAATGCTACAATAACATCTTTAAACCAACATTCTCGCTTGTGAGATGCCTCAATACATGTCAACTCATCAAATTCTGGCACGATGTTAATACAAAACACATTTTTTATTTATTTATTTATTTATTTAATAATGGTACACCAACAGCTATACATATTTACATATTATATAAATCTATGAATTTATGAACTGTTCTGATATGTATGCCAATTATAGGAGTACACAACATTCACAGTCAGTGTTAACGACGTATAGTGACTGTGACTATAGTGTGTGAGTGACGGACTAAAACTTAAAGACCAAAAAAGACTGTGAATCAGTGATATAGTGATTGAGAGACCTCAGATATATAGTATAAGTGTAAAAATATTAAAATAGAACGATTAGAAAGACTTTTATTAAAGAAAATGTATGAAAATGTGTCGAATTATAATAGAGACTTTGAAACGCTAAATACTTAGCCAAATTGTTAATTTATATAGTTTAATTTTGTTGTATATTGTTAATTTAACGGTAGAGATAAATAATAAACAACATTTGAATATAACTTTCAATTTAATAAAGAATTATAAACGAATAACTGTTAGAGATCGACGATATTTTGTGTATTTTTTGTGTTTATACTGTCATAACTTTTTGTACCATTGAAATATAAAGAAAACCATTTTTAATTATTGTAACTGACATTGATACGAATTTAACCGTGTATGATAATGTATATTTTATGTTTTAAATAAATAAATATGAACAGAAAACGAGGTTACTCAAATTGAAAATTAGCTTGAGATTAAGCGCTAAATCGCGGTGCCCACGTGACGGTAATGCTCCGGGGTACTTAAGCGATTGCGTTTTCTTGGAAAATTGTAGTTGGATCCTGAAGAAAAGTAAAACATCAAGCTTTGAGTATCTCGGAAACTGGAAGAAATACTGAAATAGTGAAAAAGTGTTTTATTTATACTCCCTTGAAGAACCTGCGCATACAAAGTACCTACAGCAAGATCTTCCATAGTTAAGGAATCGACGGGCATACCGGCGCGGGCTAGAGCTTTAGTGTTGCTCTCCCGAAACAAACCCCGTCACCCGTATAGGGAGGTATCCCTCAAGTGTGTGTCCTGTGTGTGTTATTATACTCACACACACCAACGCACACCCGCGCACGCTTACGTACGTTTATGTACAAGAGGGCGCGGCCAATACAGTCAGTGACAACATGCTAATAACTAAAACTTAATATTAATTTTACAAATAAGATAAACTTAACTACAAAATTAAAAGTATGTAAAAATAATCAAAAACAACATTTTTACTTAGTCTAGAACATTTTAATGTTACTTATTGCGCTCAAAGCTTTTCTTTACTTTAGTAATAAATGCTGACAATTGGTCGTGAAATATGTCTAAATTTTCACAATTAATCAAATTATAACAGCCACACATTCTTTGAAGCGGAGAATGTTGGCCCAGATTTGTTCTGCAGGAAGAAGCACGCAAAATTCGTTTTACTGGCTGTCTAGGTATATTGTATGGTACAACCCACAGATATCTAGATTTCTGTGGTACAACCAGTGAGATTTTTTCAATAATATTTTGGCCATCGATTTGTCCGTTTAGAATCTTATGCAACACGGTAAGATCTCGAATCTTTCTACGGTCGTGCAGAGATGACATGGAAAAGTGTTCAAGGCGATCAGTGTAAAGACAACGATGCGATATGAAAAGCAAGGTGACGAGTAAATGAGCGTTGGATGGTTTCCACACGTTGTGAATGCACGGCATATACTGGGTTCCACACGGTGGACGCGTATTCAAGATGGCTACGGACCAAGGCGTTGTAGAGGACTACTTTTATATCCCAGGGAAAACCTTTTGCATTGCGTTTTAAAAAACCTAGCATTTGTGATGATTTTTTGGCTATCATGTCTATATGTGCTGTAAATTTTAATTTGGAGTCCATAATTACGCCCAAGTCTCGTATCATATTTACTTCCTGCAATTGCTTCCCATCTAGCTCGTAAGAAGAAGATGTTAAATATTTTTTTCTCGAGAATTTAATGTGATAACACTTATCAACATTTAGGGTCATGTGATTTTGTAAGCACCACTCTTTAATACTATTTAAATCGTTTTGGAGTAAAATTACATCTGATGGTGATTCAATTACTCGATAGATTTTTAAATCGTCTGCAAACAGAAGACATTTTGAATGGTTAATCTTAGATGATATATCATTTATAAAAAGGAGGAAAAGTACACATAACATTAAACCAACCAAACCATCATTATCGCAAGTGAAATGCTACAATACACACCAACCCATTCAATTCTAGCACGATTATAACACAACACATAACACCACCAGATATTAGCTTGCGTACCCATCCTATTCTCGCAAAACTAACTCCTATGCTTGCCAGCGACAATAAAATGTAGTGAAATGCTACAATACATGCCAAACCATCCAATTCTGAGACGACTATAACACAAAACATAACTATAAACATAACATTCTCGCTTGTGAGCTGCCACAATAGGTAATGCCAACCCATCCAATTTTGGCACGAATATAACACAACACATAACATCTTTAAACCAACATTCTCTTTTGTAAGCTGCCACAATAGGTAATGCCAACCCATCCAATTCTGGCACTACTATAACACAAAACATAACTATAAACATAACATTCTCGCTTGTGAGCTGCCACAATAGGTAATGCCAACCCATCCAATTCTGGCACGACTATAACACAACACATAACATCTTTAAACCAACATTCTCGTTTGTGAGCTGCCACAAAAGGTAATGCCAACCCATCCAATTCTGGCACGACTATACCACAAAACATAACTATAAACATAACATTCTCGCTTGTGAGCTGCCACAATAGGTAATGCCTACCCATCCAATTCTGGCACGACTATAACACAACACATAACATCTTTAAACCAACATTCTCGTTTGTGAGCTGCCTCAATACATGCCAACCCATCTAATTCTGGCATAACTGTTACACAACACATAACATCTTTAAACCAACATTGTCGATTGTGAGCTGCCTCAATACATGCCAACCCATCTAATTCTGGCACGACTGTAAAACAACACATAACATCTTTAAACCAAAATTCTCGATTGTGAGCTGCCACAATACATGCCAACCCATCCAATTCTGGCACGATTGTAACACAACACATAACATCATTAAACCAACATTCTCGTTTGTAAGCTGCCACAATAGGTAATGCCAACCCATCCAATTCTGGCATGTCTGTAACACAACACATAGAAAGGCTGTTCAAATGAAACACACTTATATCCACACGCTATCTATACATACGTAAACATACTTACGTTTGAACTATAACATTCACATTTTTCTGTAAGTAAGATTAAGAATTGTTATCGATAAGGAAGATATCCTGCATGAAGCAGTAAGTGACTTGTGTAATAATCTATAAAGTTATTAAGGATTAAATACACATATGTTTCAGAATAAGTTTAACAGTGACGCTTATGTGAAGTTACGAAAAATGTATTCGAAAATATACCGTGCAATAAAGGAGTAAGTAACTTACGAGTGCACATCTTTTAATTTGACTAGAGCAATAAAGACTTGATTGCGATTACGTACTTAATGTTAATGGTTTAAATAAATTATGCATCGAGCATCTATATTTACGTTTTTTTTGCCAGTTAATTATAATATTTCTTAAGGAAGTAGCTTTTGTATTTTTTTGACCTATTTTTATGGTTTTTGTAAGGAAAATTACGAAAAAAATATGGAACATGAGTCGAAGTATTTTACATCAAAAGGCGAAATAAAAAAAAAATTCCATATGTGCATAAACGCCTTTATTGTCCGAGGTATGCGACATAATGATGATTGATGAATTACTCATTTCATAACAATTGTAATACATATTTTATTTGAAATATTTTAATTTAGAATAAGATAAAACTTCACTATTGTATTAGGTGCAAACCTGTAAAGATAGTGTTAAGTATGAAATAAATAAATAAATAAAAATATTTATTGTCAAACATTGTTATTGCTTACAATTTTGTTTGCTGCTAGAAATTGTTACAAATGTTTTAAATGAAATGTCCGCAGTTTCTTGTATGAACTTAAATATTTCCATAACTGTTTGTCAAAAATGAAGGCGATAGTAAAAATGTAGTATTTTAATATCATTATTTTCAATGAGATACATAATTACCAAAAAATATCAAGATCTAAAAAGCATCATCAGCGATCACACGAATACGCCCGATTTGGAGATTGACCCATCCATGCTTCCTGGAGCTTATCTGTATAATTATATTTTTTGTTAAAGTTGAATGTAAACTTGATTCACAATTGATCAGATTGTTCATAGTAGACGTAGGTAAAGGGGGGAGGGCGGGGAGGGTGGTGCCTGTACGAGGTAGCACAGGGTAGTATTCCCGCGGGTGTGATCAGCGAGGGTACCTTCTACCTGGCGACTACGTCTACGTACAGTGTCTAGCACATCACACACACACACACACACACACACATAATGATAAGAGTTGTTGGATGTTAACCATGTTTATTTCTGACGAGCTGTAACCCGCGACTTCGTTCATGAAATAATGAGACCTTAGTTTTATGTCCCCTCCGAAGCATGGTCAGATGAAATACCACTGAGTGGTCACCCATCTATGAAATGACCTCGCAGAAGTTGCTTAACCACCGTTATCGTTTCTAAATCAGTGATCGCAACAGGCTGTAAGTGGCTGCCAGTAAAAAGCATTTTAGAAAAACAACATTTTTTTCTGCGGAACCCTAACAAAAGAAGCCTTAGTTATTTGTTATAACATCAACTATCCGCCTGTAAAAGCCCTGTGAAAAAACTTAAAATGTAAAATTTTTAGGGTTTTTATTTTTTTCTATGGAACCCTAATAATGATTTTGTAGAAGAATTGTAAAAATTACTCCTTTAACATAAGGCACTAAAAGCTCATTAGTAGCAATATACCTGCCTACCATCAAGATTTTGACATTTTTTTTCTGCGGATCCTTAAAAAGTTATCAAAATCTAAAGTAGACTAGTTTACGCGCCTTAAAATTTACTGTACCGGGCAGGATACATGAATAGAGCCTGCATACTTGCTACACAAGCGCTGAGTAAAGCTGAGGTACTACCTACTAGTGTGTGCCGCGGTGCTCACTCGGCGGCGCTCATCAAAGAGAATGTCCGATGCGCACTCCGCGCCCCGCACGCCGGCACCGCTGTTCACTGCCCCCTACACACACACACACACACATACACACACACACACACACGTACACTGTACAGTGCACTCTGTAGTGTTATGTATCAGCGCTCCATGCTTCCACCTCGACGCGTCTGTTAATTGTGGCAACAGTCATATAAAACACTTATTTGTTCATTACAGCTCACTTTACACTCAAACTGAAGAACACAAATGTTAACAATAAAGATAAGATCACGGCGCCATGCTATACATGTAAATATTTATTGTATTCACTACATACTTAGCTATGTTAGTGTCGTTCTGTTCCGCGACTCTCTTATGTTAGCTCTTAATGTGTGTTGTATTGGCTGACATGTTAGACAGAACATCGCAACGTGCTATATGACCATAAGTAGTGAAACACCATCAACACGTATTGTCTTCACATGTATTCCCATGGGAGACGTAAAATCCAACTCAGGAATGAGTCCAGATCCCTGAGTTAAAGATCGATCCGTCCCCAATATGCCCAGGTATTGTGTATTATTTACTGTGCAGTTGAGCCATGATAACAGAATTTATATATTTTTGAATGTTATACAAATACAAATAATCTTTATTCGTCAAACACAGGTTAAAAGCATATAATATATTAATAACGCAGTGAGGATGATGTTAGTGTCGAGCGGGCACGTTGAGCACGCTGTGCTAGTGCGCGCAACGAGCTTCCAACGAGCGGCGAGGTACTGGAGCGTGATACTCAAATGATTTGTAAAATAATAGTTGTGATACTACGAGTATACCCGCAGCGGTCTCGACCTTCATACTACTTGTGCTGATACCGCGGTACCAAAACTGACAATCTTAAAAGTATAGATATAAGGCATTGTTGCTGTTAGACATAAACGTGTTTCAGAGATATTTTGTGACTGTCATATAAAAGTTTAAGTACAATCTCTGGTGAACACGTTACAATATAAATATGCGATTAAAAAAACGCTTACAATAGTGAAATCGCTTGCAGATCGCGTGGGCCGAACATAATGAAGGTCAAGTGTGCGCTGGTCTCCGCGGGAGGTCGCCACTGTAGCGACAATATCGTACACGTCATCAACGCTCGCCTACGAGTACTAACTTTGTACAACGCGGTCACATTAACTTGACGCATCGCTGGAATGCGAGGCCCCGCCCGCTTCCCCCCGCATTCCCTTAGCTCGCCCGGAAATCGTCAGTACGGTTAGCATCTCTGTTACCGACACGCGCGTCGATATTTTGATTCGTTTTCTGTTTGCTATTGTTGTTATTGGGTGTTTTGTTACGTTTTCGTTATTGTTTAAGTTTCGACTGTTTTTGTTAATTTTGGACTATTTTTGTTACTACTAATTTGTGAACATGGGGAAAACTATACACAGTGAAGGGAGAAATCTTGTGTTGAAAGTGCTGCAGTTTTTCGAGAATGAGAAGAAAAATAGACGCTTTTGCATACCTGTAGATCAGGTTGATAAACGAACATGTGCAGCAACTGGAATATCAAGAAGTACTCTTACTCGTATAAAAAGGGAAGCCAAAAAGGCATGTATACCACCATCGGGTTCTTCGCCCGACGCTAGTCCAAGCACTAGCACGGCTCCAAGTACTAGTACTACTAGCACCGTTCCAAGCACTGACCTTTGTCCCAGTCCAAGTACTACAGATAATCCAATGAGGGAAATAAAGTTATCCACACCGGGTAAAAAGCGTAAAGAATCAGCGAAAAAAATTGTCGTGGATGATTTTGATATTTGCGCAATACGCAATATCATCAACAGCTTTTATACTGTAAAAAAGGAAGTACCCACGCTTAAAAAAATGTTGGCAGCTGTTAAGAGAGATCTTAATTTTCAAGGTGGAAGAACTTTCCTTAGAAATATTTTAATAAATCAGTTGGGTTATAAGTTTAAAAAATGTAAAAGTGCGCGTTCGGTGCTAATTCAAAAAGCTGATATAGCCGCATGGAGAGAACGCTACCTGCGCCGAATGAAAGAGAACAATGACCTCGGCGCAGGTAAAAAACCAGTTATCTACCTGGATGAAACGTGGATCCATTCCCATTATACCGTCAGCAAATGCTGGCAAAACAGCACAGATACCAGCGTGAATAAAAATTTTAACCCGGGTCAACGGTGGATTCTGGTGCATGCTGGAGGAGAAAACGGATTTATCCCAGATGCAGATTTGTTATACAAATGCAAAAGTACTACTGGCGATTACCACCATGAAATGAATACAGATAATTTTTTGAAATGGCTTAATGAAAAGCTGATACCAAACTTGCCCCCAAATAGTATAGTCGTCATTGACAACGCGCCTTACCACTCAACGCAGTCGGTGAAGGCGCCCACGAGTGTAACGTTAAAAGGAGACATGCAACAGTGGCTGCGTGACAACAATATTCCATTTGACGAAAAAATGAGAAAACGAGAACTCTACCATATTATAAAAAAAGCAAAGCCGCCCAAGCAATACATTGTCGATGATTTAATGAAACGACATGGCCATGAAATTGTACGGTTGCCACCTTACCATTGTGACCTCAACCCCATTGAATATATCTGGAATTTGGTCAAACAGAGGGTGGCATACAAAAACGTAGACCAACAAGAAAGAAAAATTGAAAATCTCACCAGAGATGCAATGAACTCAATCACAGCATCAGACTGGAAAAAAGAAGTTAACCATGTGGAGAGACTACAACAGGTCAGTTCGTAAATAAATTATAAATCTAAAGTATGTATGTATGTATTTATGTTTGTATTGTGATGTTAAATAAAAAGATACAAGTATTTTTTGGAGGTACATTTTAGTAATCCACTAAATTGATACAATTATTTTGTGGTAAATTTATAACACTATTTTATTTATTTTCAGGAATACTGGAAAAAAGATGGCCTGGTTGACGACGTACTGCAGCAACTTGTCATCGATCTTGGAGGAGAGGAGTCATCCGACAGCGAGATCGAAAGTGAAGAAGAAGACAGTTTACTCGTAGATCATGATATTGTACCAATTATTTATAGTGAAGATGAATTTTAAATAAATATTTATCCATCAACATAAAATAGTTTTAAATTATATTATATATAATTATATTATAGTATAAAAAAATACATGATGCAACATATTGCAAGATTAACAACTGAAACCTATGCTCCAAAATCTAAAATGTAGTTTTTATGTAGCTGCGTGCTTTTTTTTTCGCACCGTACCTGACCCCCTAAATGACGTCATCGAAGCCATGCGTCAAGTTAATGTGACCGCGTTGTATGTTTCATTGTTACGATCAACAATTCATTACATTTTTCCGTATTCCGGCCGCGGCGCCCCACTGTGAGGCAGCGGGGGGCGAGCGAGACGTGTGCAGGGTGAGGCGGGGGAGGGGGGTTGGAGGCTGTTCCTAGTACTCATCAGCTGATGCAGCGCTTCTCCTATATCTCTTCTTCTTCTCCGATATCTTAGCGCAATAAATAACGTATACTCTATATTGTATGTGTCCACTTGTGTTCAGATATAAATTATATTTATTATAATGGAGCACTACACTACGCTGTGTTGATGCTTAGTGATTGAACTTTGTATGTTGTCGGGACATATGCACCTAGATATTCAGCTACATATAATCATGGCAAACATAAACTGGTGCTAGATCAGCTAATAGAAGTCGCGATAGGCCACGGGTGGACGCTCGATGCTCAGCAGTGGTATGCCGCAAACCGAGAGTAACTATAGTAATGTCACAAGTGGACCTTTACCTTAGTCGTGTACAAAGTTATATAGTATTAAGTATAGTTAGTTTGTTTGTGTGTAGTTTCTCTCGCTCCACAGTCACATATACTCGTATATGAGTGAAGTGTGCGGTGCTCGGGCGCGACTCGCGGTTAACTTCACGCGGGTCGCCTTATTTAATTAGCAAGTTTAATTAATTTGAACCTTTAGAGAGAGTCGCGCAAGCCTCCTGCATTATTCATGCGGAGCAGGTAGAGGCTCGCCTTGCGACCTACAAGCGGTCTACACGCGGTTTTGTACTCATATCTACGAGTATACATAAGTCTGGCATACATCATATTAATTAGCTACATACAATTCATATTAATACACACATCAAAAAAGTCTAAGCAACATGCATGATATTACAAATTTACCATTTATATTAATTTATTTTACCATTTATTTTAATTATAACGTTGTATTTTATTTTTAAAATAATATTTTTAGGGTTCTATGATGTAAAAATAACAGCTGTTTTCTTTATAAGTTCTTTTAATAACAGAAATTAACAATATTAGAATATACAGGTACATAAGAAACTAAACTTTTTTTTTACAAATTGAAATTTCTTAAGAAAATGAATTTATTGTGAAAGAATAGGACAATTTAATACAAAGTATGGCCTCCTCTGCTATTCAGAACTTGTCGGCAACGATTATTCATTGAATTAATGAGACTGTTTATGTCATCTTGCGGTATTCGCTCCCAATGGAATTGTAGCAAATCCTTCAGCTGTTGGGTTGTTGTCACTCCGTCCAAGTCCTTCAAAACACGTCTCTGGAGCATGTCCCATGCGTGCTCGATGGGGTTGAGGTCTGGCGATTGTGCAGGCCAGGGCAATACCTGGATGTTCTCCGTTGCCAAGTATTCACTGGTTCGCCGAGCTGTATGTGAACGCGCATTGTCATGCATTAACGTAAAATCGGAGCCAAAGGTTTGTGCAAATGGATGGACATAAGGTCTGAGAATATCCTCAACGTAATTTTCAGCGTTCATGTTTCCATTTACAAAAACGAGCTCAGTTCGCCTGTTCTTCATAATACCCGCCCATACCATAACTGTTGAGCCGCTGTATGGATGAACTTCCTGAACGCACCTGAGTCTTTCAGTATTTCCGGGTCGACGGTACACTCGCACCCTTCTTGTATCAGGCCTAAACCCGAATCGCGACTCATCGGAAAACATAATTTTATCCCATTGTTCCTGGGTCCATGTTATGCGTTCTCTACACCATTCATTTTGACGAGCGCGATTCCCGTGACGTATCGGTGGGCACCTGATAGGGCGTCGAGCTCGTAGGCCGTACTCATGCAGTCGATTTCGCACAGTTTGGGGACTTACATCAACACCACTTGAATTTTGTAGCCTCAAACTTATCTCTCGAGCGGTTAACATCGGCTGGCGTCTTGCAGTCAGTTGTATGTACCGGTCTTGCCGAGTGGTTGTACTCCTTTTACGGCCTGGATGCTGTTCAGCGGGTTCCCCTGTATTATTGTAGCGCTGCCAAAGACGACAAATAACACTTCTATGAATACCAAAATGTCGAGATACCTGAGATTGATTACTTCCCGCTTGCAACATCCCTACAGCTCTTTGCATTTCATCTGCCGTCAAATGACGTCGCTCCATGACGTAAAGAATATCTAACAATTCAATTTTGTCGCCAACTGTATTTAAATGGTTGGTAAAATTATAAAATCAAGACTAAAACGTAGCAATTAACATGCACTCAAATTCAAACAAATTCGCAGTCATTTGAATTTTATGAAAAAAAACAAAACATAATCGAAATTTTTTTACCTATACACTTGAAGTTTACTTACCTATACACTTTGAGTGAGTAAATACTTAGAAATTAATTAATATAAATGGTAAATTTGTAATATCATGCATGTTGCTTAGACTTTTTTGATGTGTGTATAATATACATAACTAATAGATACCGATATTTATATTTTTTATCCAAAGTATCATCACATCGACCAACTAATGTCCACTGCTGCATATATGCCCATCCTGTAAACATATTTACCTTGCGTGCCCCCTTCATCATCGATTTGCCGCCATACAAGAAGAACGAAGTATTATCATCTACCATATTGAACAGAGAAGTTAATAGTAATATGTAAAGTCTATATCTAATGGGATCCTCCCCACAGTGAGATATTTACGATCTGATATAACAAGTTGGTTGAACGATGTCGTGTTGGTGTTAATACACGAACGTGTCAGCTCATCTTAGTCAGTAGCTGTCCTCAAGTAGGTCACGTGTGCTGTGTTTGTTCTCACATAGTGTGTAATGCCAGAAGAGTAATTTCCTAGGCTTTTACGCAACATGTCATATTTATTTTAACGATCAACAACAGATTGCCCCGTATAGTACGAGTCTACTATTTGCTGCATAGAGCGCATGTTCTCGTTTGACTTGATTCCTCATATAAAGTGACCGACTGATTAATAAAGTACATAATATTTCGATGCGCTTCAAAACTGTGTCTAGTAGAGAACATCATTTCATAACAATTTCATTTGTATGACACCCCCCCCCCCGCGCGCCTCACCCCCGCGCTCGCCTCACGCTCTCTGTGGCGCGGCTCTTTACAAAATATTGTTATTAGTAGGAACAGATTACAGCCTCGTTACGAACACAACTAAATACTTTTGTTAACTGTTTAACTGCTTCACAATACAATCTAACTTTCATTATTAATTACTAAGACGTTGTGATAAATATGCTTACAAGTTTTAATAACCTATTACTTTTTACATTAAGTTTTTTTTTAACACAATAACACAACGCCATCTAGTCCCATACTAAGCAGAGCTTATAAAAAACAATTTTTTTTCTTATAAACATGTACATACACACAGAAAATACCCAGACCAATATAAACAATCATGTTTATGCACACAAGGATTCGCATTGTGCGGAACTCAAACCCTCTGCGTAGCAGTCATGTTATATAACTACTGAAAACAAAGTATCTGTGTACCTACCTAGGTAGTCAGACATAACAGTTAGCCTAGGTCCAGGGCATCACCCAACATAGTGTTCACATAAAGCCGCGTGTACACATGTAGGGCGAGGCACAACTTGATGTATACAGCGTGTTGTAATATATTCAGCTGCTCGTGTTTGCTCGGCTAATTCTCGCCCCGGCGCCGGCTGCTAACTCAATTATTTAATATATTATTATAAACAGCGCTCGCTACAACTAACTGTACTGGCTTTATGTACAAACGTACGTCATTTTGGTGTAGAATCTCTGTTCATACGATCGACATGTATTGTGCAGATTAAACATTTGGGATGTTATTTATTTATTAAGCTTTTTAACAGGATCTTTGATAACCCTTAAGGTTAGTAACTTGTGTCTCTATAAAAGACTAGCTGACCCGTGCCCACTTCGTTGGACGGCGAAAAAAATGCGTCTTTTTTTAAATCATATTTCATTACTGCTCCCCTCCTTTTAGTCATAGCGTGATACTATGTAGTCTATGACACTCCCCGATAAATAGACTATTTAACACAGAAATAATTTTTAAAATCGGTTTAGTAGATCCAGAGATTACCCCCTACAACGTCACAAACATACAAACACACAAACTTTACCTCTTTGTAATATTATTATAGTATAGATAAGTAATGACCAAAGCTCATCTTCACCGGAGCGGACATAGACCAAAATGTTTTGTGTTGCTCTCCTCTATGGTAAAAGTTGCAAGGAATCAGTGTAAAGTGTTTACTAGGTTCAGCCCTTATTTGGAAAATTATATCAGATTTTGTGTTGTTTGACTTTTTTTAGTTAGACGAATTAGTTTTTGAGATATTGCAATTTATGATAGTGACTCGATTTCGGCTCTCGAGTGTTTTTGTAAAAAATCGACCTGTACGAACAGAATTAATAATATATTGTATGTGGGATGCAGTGCTCGAGTGCAGAGCTCGAATATGTTTATTTATTTATTTTAAGGTAAGTACATCAACAATATACATATTAAAATCTGTTAACAATAAATCTTAGAAATAAAATACTTATATGTTTCATAGTGGACGGTACGTAGGTACGAGCTATTAATACATTAAGTGTAAATACACGTGGAGGTGAACTATTAGTACGCAGGAACAACAACAATAGATAGAAGATTGTGACATTAAGTTACATTCTGACGATAACATAGCAACGTGTGTGCTTCACGCGTAGCACTCCCGTAGCACATCCGTAGCCAACATGAGAACTCTCATATTGTTTCCTGTTAATATGGACAGTTAGCGCGTGTTGGTTACCTGTCACTGTGGTACAGTTAAGGTGACGTCACAAGTCCCTCGTCAAATCAATTAGTTGACGACATCGTGAAGAAGGTAGTGTGAGAGGTTCGGTGAGAGGTCGGCTCGTAATGTAGGCTCTACGCGAACAGTCCGCGGCGCGAGCTGAGGAGCGCCATCGACCCGCGCACGCGTAGCACCCGCACGTAGCGCTCGTAGCGGCGCCGCCGGGACGTAGCGCGGCCCGCGTAGCCGATACACGCGGCGCTACGACGCGACCACACACCGAGCGATACATCGTGAACCAACACCTACATAAGTAAATGTAACGTTATTATCAATGTTATTGTTTATTTATTTGTACAAGTTATTGTATATTACAAAGTACACAAAAAATAGTTAATTAAAGTAAGAAAAGTAAAAATAAATAAACTTGTTGTTAGCACATACTTATTTGATTTTTGAGAATTAGAAAATTGAAAAATTGCAAAGTCTGTATAAAATGGAAAACACAATATAAAACACAAAAAGCTCAAAAACAAAAAACAAAATGTTCTCCTTTTGAATTAACTAGCGCAGTGAGAACGCTGCCGCGCCGTACATTTAGATTTTAAATACAAGCTTTAACTACAGCGTGACAATGTATGCGCAAGTTGTAATACATGCAGCTCTTAGTTGAAAATGTTTGCTCATCGATTTATTATTAGTATATTTTGTATATTACAATGTTTTGTCTATTGTAAGAACACGGAATGCGACGTCTTTGAAAGAGCTCGACGAGGTAAAACATATGTATAAGATAGTTCGCTATAGATAATAAATAAATGATAATATTGTTAAAAGATAGAACAGTATATAGAGTAGAGCGCGCACGTGTGGAGCACTCGTCTCGATGTTAGATAACGTGCCACAAGCTGTCACCTCTACGCGTAGTCGCTCGCCGTCACTACGTAACTTACCACTTAACATTGCGTAACGTTCACTTAACTAACGTGCTATGTTAGGTATGTATGTACTAGGCTCATCTAACTCTAAGCGTAGAACTTGTACCAGACATTGTGACACTGGGAACTACTTCACCTATTACATATTTATCATTTAACTTACAGTTCTTATAACTTTAAAATCACTTTTCTGGACATTTCATAAAGTTATTAGGTCCTTGATTATGTTTTTGCCTATAATGGTAGCCAATTAAGCGGCTCTTTTACAGGTAAGTGGTAACCAACTTCGTCAGCAATGCTAAAATACAGTCAAGCCATAACACTTATACGTGTTAGTCGACGGGAGTAGCGTTAATCAGTCGTTATCTTGCACTATTAACTTTAAAACTTTCGTGTTTCATTTTATGTAATTATTATTAACACGGGTATTAACACTTATATATATACAGTCTACTCGTGACTATGGCTGGTGTAACCTGGTCGAAACGTCGAGAGCCTCAAAGGTAAATTATTACTAAATATTTACCAAAACAATATACGTGTTAATACCCGTGTTAATAATAATTACAAATTATCTTGTACTACGGAGTACGGATCTCACACATAACTACTAATATAATAATGTTCGTGAATGTATGTTCTTATACGAGCGTAAGTAAGAACTATAAAACTGTTCTACTTTACAACTAACTCTACATTAATCTAAGCGAGGGACATTTACTAATTAAATACAATATGGCGACTGAACACTTAAACTTTACAAGTAGCTACACAATGAGCTATTGTCCGAGGCGAGGCGAGGCGAGGCGAGGATATTATAAAAACTCTCGCGTTATGTAATCAATCACGCGGCGGAACCCGACCGACTAATTGTCGAGAGATAAGCGGGGCTGAGCGGAGCGGTACTGTGCGAGCCGCCGCGCCCCGCACCGCTCCGGGCGGCAGGGACGCGCTAATTTAATACGTGTTATTATACACCGGCGAGGACGATATAACGTCGCGTGCACACCCAGACCCACGACGCCAAACCACAGATTATTGTAAGAAATAGAACAAGGTCATAGTTACCTGCACTACACATTAAGAGTACGTCAGAGTAGAGTACAAAACGGAACAGCATCTCGATCATACGCTTTTGTCCACCTCGATACATAGCTCAAATAAAAATAACGACGGAGTAGGTATAAGATGTGATATATCAAGTTATATTATATTATATTATCAAGTTGAGTACACCTACTTTATCGAAAGGTTTGTGAGCAGACGTACCTCTGTTGGTAGTGATGGACTTTACGAACCAATTTTCTGCCCAATTAGCTGCGGTATTTCAAACGGCGAGAGAAATCTTAAACACATCTTTAATTTTTACTCCAAAATTTTCAAAGAGGAACAATTAAGGATTTTAATGAAGTGAACGGAAATATAGTTTTGTAGATATTAAGCTAAGAGTAGAGGAGCTTATCATAATGATAACGACAATTAATAAGTGATTATCTTTCTTACATGTTTATATCAGTCGTGACGTTGCGTGTGAGTAGAGTCTAGGGGGCGCCGCCGGTGAGGTTGCTCAGATAATCGCGTGCTCGCACTAGCACGAGAGTAGAATTAATAAGTATCATTACGTGCACATTAGCCCGCGTGTTGTGCGTGATCACTGTGTTACACCGTACTGTCTCGTTACGAAGCCTCCGCGTTGTGTGAGCCTGTACGAGTACTGTGAATACTGTATGCGACACCTACGTCTGTACGTACATTATGATAGTTTATTGTGATTTATGTTCAGTTGTAGTTAACTACATTACTCACAGATGTGCAAGAGTTCGCAGTTAGTGCGTGAGCCGTGCGTAACCATCGCCTAATGGTTTCGTACCCTTCTTTCATTCCAGTTTTTAAAATATACAAGTTATCTATTATATAAAAAAGTAAATTGATTACTTAATGTAGATATCAATGAATATTTATTTAATTCTTATTAGTTCTTAAATGTCCTTCTACAGAGACGGGTCCCGTTCTTTTATTGAGGTAAGTTTGGTACACGACGACCAAAAATAGTGTACAGTTCGAGCGTGTATAGTGTCGTCGTGCTAAGAGTATACCTTCACTTGTAATGATATTTTGTTTCTCAATCTTCTGTATCGATATTTACGATAATCACATGGCGAAACTTAAATACATTTTATATTCCGCCAGGACGCGGAGTTAAACAGTGAAATAACGAGTGTAGAGTATAAAGCGCAAGTGATATCACAGCACATAAGCATATGTACGCAGGTGAGGCGGTGTTATGTCGCCAGTTGGCAAGCTGCCTGCGCACTACGGACACAACCAGGTAGCGCACTGTGTACACTCACTACCTGCTACTCACCTCTGAATGGGTCTTATCTTGTCACTAAATACTTCGTGTACTGTTCAACACTTTTATCTTTTTCATTTTCGTGTAGAGGCTGCCAGTTTTAGTAGCATTTATATACTTACCTGTACTTGATGATATCAAGACTATTTGTCTTAACATGCTAATAGAGAGAACTTGTTAATAAATAACCCAATACGTTTAATTATATTGTACAACTCGCAATATTACTCAAACAATTGCTCCAAATGTAAGTGGTTTTTACTTCGACTTTACTTGACTACAATGTCGCCGCCGTCGTTTTGTTGGTCTGACCGAATGCTTCTTCATACTTCGTATTTAGGGCCTGATGTCATAGGAAGATGGCAATATATGAAGCGGTAGACTATTCCACAATCTGAAGCTTTGGCACAGGAAGGAATTCCTGACCCTTTCTATGCGATTTGACCTTCTTTTTTGACTGACCATTACATTAAGGGACAACGAATTAAAACTATTGTTGGGACAGTTGACTACTTGTTCACTGGCGTCGTTAACGTTGTGTGTCCTGGTATGAAGGTGGACTCGGGAGTCAGGTGAGGCCACCACGTGGTGTACGCGCGGGGTGAGGTGAGGTGTGGTGCGGGGGGGGGGTTGTGCAGGCATCAGTCGCGCGCTCGCTTCACGCAGCTGTTGTCCCGCCGCCATTGTGTCCGCGGCGCCGTGTGACGTCACGTGCGAGCGACACTGCACCTTATGATCCCGCGGTAAGCGTGGTGGCGCGTGCAGCGTACGTACTAACCACACGGCGGAGGTGCACAATGGCCGCGTATCCGCTGTTTATTAAAGTACAGCTGTCGCCGACGAGAGAGCGCTCCCCCGCGCCCCGCACCCCGCGCACCCCGCACCTCGTGCCGTGCACACCTCGTGCCGTGCACACCTCGTGTCGGACTATAATTTGTCGCAACTCTGAATGCTCTACAAAAACACGAACATTTGGGAGAGATTTGATGCGGGGCTCGGATTTTTGTACAAGTTTTTTATTTGTGGAGTACACTGTACATGTGCACATCGCAGCAGTTTATGTGTGACCGCAGGCGACGCCGCGGGCTCCACTATGCGAGCCTTGTTAACTCGACCACCAATTATGCTTGACTTATTTTGAAAAGAGTTTGATACATTGTTAATGTTTAAGCGAAAATAAATATCTATATTTATTTGCTACTAGCTGACACGGGGAACTTCGTACCGCCCTGGCGTAAATTTGATGCACTACTTTATTTTGTATAGCTGACTTATCTGCGATAATAGTTGTCTATGGTGTCATAGATCAACTCAGAGTTTTTTGTTTTAAATTGAATGACGTTGACATACGTAACGCGGTTTTTTAAAATATGCAATATTAAATGTATATTTTTCAATCTTTCTGAGAGATTTTCTTAATATTTTTTTCCGTAAGAACCTTGTACAGAGTATTAGAAAACTACAAAAAAAAATCAGCCAAATCGGTCAAGCCGTTTTCATGCTATGTCGTGACAACGGAAAACGGGTTTCATTTTTATATATTAGATTATATGATACACCGCGACTTCGGCAATAAAAAAATATTGAAGTAGGTAACATTGCAATGGATTTTTTTGCGTAATTCTACTATTCGTTTAGTAAAACAGTAGCCATTATTGTACATTCGTCAACAGACTACGATGTCAGGTCAGGAGCTAGGGGTGTTGCTGTCCTGACTCTTGTGCCCGGGTACTTATCTACCACGGGAGACTTGTAAGACGCCACGGAGCAAGCTTTACGAGTAGCTCAGTTCTGGGTTGGCATCGTGTAACCAACGTCAAGATAGAAGAAGAAGTAGCCTTAGTTATTCGATGGAGCTCAAAATAAAAGATATTTTATTTATCAAATCAGCAAATGACCTTTACGGTGCGGTCATTGGCTGATGTGATAAATTATTTTATTAGTTTATTGCAACAACTTTGATACTGAAAAACTTGTTTTGCTTTTTCTTTTAATATTTAGTTTATAGAATTTGGTTTAGATAATTACTTAATAAGGTGCAGAATGCACTTTGTAGAGCTATAAACTAACTTTCAGGGCGATATTATTGTGACCTTATACTCAGCAGGACCCCTTGTCCGATTCAACCGAAAACCAAAACTCCACGCAGGTAAAAGTTTGCACCCTCCGACGAGTGCAAAAAAACAATTTGTACCTCAACAGCCACAAATAAAATTAGAGTTTATTACCAGCAGGTCCCTTCGTGGCTCGAAGGTGGACCCTTGACCTGGATAAATAAACCTCTTCTTAATATTTCTCCTTTGCGCGGTTCCGCCTTCATTTGAAAATCTTTATATTATTATACTTAGATGCTTAAGTACAGTGAATAATAGAAGTGTCTGAAAGTAGGTTCGTTCACCTGAATGATTAGCGTCGATCAATCTCATTTATAAATAATCCCAGTGTTGAGAGTAAAATATGGCAACACTCTCTCTCTCTCTGAGATAACGTCCGAGGCTGAATAATTGAGCGATCAGACTCAATATACTTGAGTTTATACTTAACGTTCATTAGACCAACTGTACAACTATGTACTTCGTTACCCACTTGTTTAAGTTTTAAAACATAACATACTGTGTAAGTGTAATAATTTATATTGAAGTTGATATACATATGTTAAGTGAATTAATAAACAATACAATAAAAACAATCATTCGACCAAAGTAAGAACGTAAGCTTAAGTTACATTTTATGATAACTACACAAATATCTTTGTATAACTAAACAGTATTCTAGTGAGGACAGTGTTGTGATGATATACCTACTGTGAGTATTACCTACCTCTTTACGTTTTAGAGTTATGTTACAAATACTTCAAATATAATCTGAGTACGAGTACGCTCATGTACTCGTGGGCGTCTAGTACCTACTGCTTTTGTAATCTGATCTCACTTCACACACTCATAGGATCAAGTTAATACCTACTTGGTTACAAAAAACGTAGCTCACTTGTTTTTTGTAACCAAAAAAACAAGTGAGCTACGTTTTCAATGTTCACACACAAAATGTTCAGTGTAGTGTACGTTACAGGTGACGATGCTGTAAGTGTCACTCACACAACACCCACTACTGTAAACTGCTCATTATCACTCCTGCAGTGGGAACTCCTACAACGACTACTTAACTAAAAGCAAGAATAAGGGGCAAGTATGGAGGAAGACAACTACTTCTACTCTACAACTAATAATATAGTTGTAGAGTAGAGGAAGACAACTACTTCTACTCTACAACTAATAATATAGTTGTAGAGTAGAGGAAGACAACTACTTCACTTCTACTCTACAGCTAATAATATAGTTGTAGAGTAGAGGAAGACAACTACTTCTACTCTACAGCTAATAATATAGTTGTAGAGTAGAGGAAGACAACTACTTCTACTCTACAGCTAATAATATAGTTGTAGAGTAGAGGAAGACAACTACTTCTACTCTACAGCTAATAATATAGTTGTAGAGTAGAGGAAGACAACTACTTCTACTCTACAGCTAATAATATAGTTGTAGAGTAGAGGAAGACAACTACTTCTACTCTACAGCTAATAATATAGTTGTAGAGTAGAGGAAGACAACTACTTCTACTCTACAGCTAATAATATAGTTGTAGAGTAGAGGAAGACAACTACTTCTACTCTACAGCTAATAATATAGTTGCAGAGTAGAGGAAGACAACTACTTCTACTCTACAACTAATAATATAGTTGTAGAGTAGAGGAAGACAACTACTTCTACTCTACAACTAATAATATAGTTGTAGAGTAGAGGAAGACAACTACTTCTACTCTACAACTAATAATATAGTTGTAGAGTAGAGGAAGACAACTACTTCTACTCTACAACTAATAATATAGTTGTAGAGTAGAGGAAGACAACTACTTCTACTCTACAACTAATAATATAGTTGTAGAGTAGAGGAAGACAACTACTTCACTTCTACTCTACAGCTAATAATATAGTTGTAGAGTAGAGGAAGACAACTACTTCTACTCTACAGCTAATAATATAGTTGTAGAGTAGAGGAAGACAACTACTTCTACTCTACAGCTAATAATATAGTTGTAGAGTAGAGGAAGACAACTACTTCTACTCTACAGCTAATAATATAGTTGTAGAGTAGAGGAAGACAACTACTTCTACTCTACAGCTAATAATATAGTTGTAGAGTAGAGGAAGACAACTACTTCTACTCTACAGCTAATAATATAGTTGTAGAGTAGAGGAAGACAACTACTTCTACTCTACAGCTAATAATATAGTTGTAGAGTAGAGGAAGACAACTACTTCTACTCTACAGCTAATAATATAGTTGTAGAGTAGAGGAAGACAACTACTTCTACTCTACAACTAATAATATAGTTGTAGAGTAGAGGAAGACAACTACTTCTACTCTACAACTAATAATATAGTTGTAGAGTAGAGGAAGACAACTACTTCTACTCTACAACTAATAATATAGTTGTAGAGTAGAGGAAGACAACTACTTCTACTCTACAACTAATAATATAGTTGTAGAGTAGAGGAAGACAACTACTTCTACTCTACAACTAATAATATAGTTGTAGAGTAGAGGAAGACAACTACTTCTACTCTACAACTAATAATATAGTTGTAGAGTAGAGGAAGACAACTACTTCTACTCTACAACTAATAATATAGTTGTAGAGTAGAGGAAGACAACTACTTCTACTCTACAACTAATAATATAGTTCGACGGTCCCTATTAAGAATGTCGGTACTCCAAAAACACAACTTTTCAGTAGAGCAGTTTAAAGTTTATTTTGAGGATAAAAAAGGTATTAAAAGACACAGCCGTTTAAAATTTGGACTGGTGTTTTTTTATAATATTCATTACATTGTGGCGTAGAAAACTAAGGGAATAAATTGATAGTTTTCAAAATAATGCACTACGGACATTATCATCCGGACTATTTTTTAGGAAAACTGTCGATACTGGAACTTTCGACAATATTATTTGCATGTGCAATAGTAATTAAAGTAGGAAGTGGTATATCCAACATTTTAAAATGGAAAAATGGATATTTTTATGTCGTATGTGTTTGTCTTACTAAGTTAAATTAGAAAATAAACTACATTTTATCCAGTTTATAATGTTTACACATTAAAAACTGGATAAAATGTAGTTACATGAAACACAGAAAGTCAATCAGACAAAGAAATTATACAATCATTCTTAAACCAAGATGAGAATGACAGGTACAGCGTGCACGCAATGAACCTAGAAATGTAAAATGAATCGGTTACTCTAGGTGACTACTGTATAGAGCTGCAAAGTGCTTTTAGATAGGGGTCATTACTCGCAACGCCACGATAGAGTAGGGATTATAGGTGAAGCAGTGAGTCCATAGATTGCTAGAGCTAAAAAAAAGACTGACTACAAATGAAACACAAAACATCCAATTTGTTTAGGAAGGCATCACTAAAAAGACCACCTACGAGCCTTTTTCAGTCCTGAGTTCGGCAGACGACTGGACACTACTGGTTGACACGCTTGAAATACACTACAAAATCCCGGAGGATATCTGCTTGTCACCGTTAAGATCAGACGTGTTCCTCTACTCAAATTCGAAAAAGCTTGTACTACTTATTGAGCTTACGGTATTGTGGGAAACTGACATCCCTAAAGACCAGGCAATTAAGACAAACAAAATCTTCGACTGACAAATGAGATAACAAGAAATACAGGGTTACTCTGCTGTATGCCGTAGAAATAGGTGCAAGGGCTACACTATCTAAATCCCTCTACAACCTATTAAAAGAACTAGGACTGCTGAGAACTTCGGTAAGCTCTCTACTATCACGAATGTCCAAAACGGCATTGTTAAGTTCCACCAAATTGGGATAGGTAGAGGACGGAACATAGCAGACAGTGAAGGTGACCGTTAACACGTTGTAAGGGGGCTTCCTTAAACCTACATCTGGGTCGTAAGTCCTGACGCTGTTATGCCATTGTTCCGTCCTCTATAACGCGATGGACCCGGCACCCGCACGGAGAATCCATGGAATGCTAAGATTAGGTCTTACCTATACTTATCTTTATAAACAGTATAACTATAACAGCGTAAACACAAACCGCAATACAACCGTCCTTAACTGTTAAAAATATTTATAATCACTTGTTTAGATCGTTTACTGAAGATTATTACTATCGTGCATTAAATCTGGGAAACAAAGTGCCATTTCTACATCGAACTCAGCCAGTACAGGCGAAGATCCATTTGGCAAAAATAATAAACCTTAGAATAAAAATGTTAAGTGAGCAGTTAGGTATTTATCGATAGAATTAAGCAGTTTGTAACTATAGAACTAAATAGAAGGAAAATCAGATGACTTTTTGCTTAATCTACCTTCTCACTTATCTTTTTCTTTTTTATCTTTTTATTAAAGGCAACTCCCGTACTACGATTCGAGCACCGTGTCGCGGTGACATTTACATACATGAAATATATTGACACAAAGAACACTCAGACCCTAGACAATAATTGGTAAATTAATGATTGTCTTGCGTGAAACTCGAACCTTCGACTTCGATTAATAATTGTTTTGCGTGGAACTCGAACCTTCGACTTCGATTAATATTTTTTATCTTGCGTGGAACTCGACACTTCGACTTTGATTAATAATTGTCTTGGGTGAAACTCGAAACTTCGACTTCGATTAATAATTGTTTTGCGTGGAACTCTACACTTCAACTTTGATTAATAATTGTGTTGCGTGAAACTTGAACCTTCGACTTCGATTAATAATAATTGTCTTGCGCGGAATTCGATTCTTCAACCTTGTGCAACCGCATACACGACCGCTTTTCCCCCGAAGTAGTTAATGATTTAAGATTAAATAATAATCTTAAGTCACTGTTCTAGTTAAGATGTGCATCCAATAGAAAAAAGTAGACGAATGGTGCAGTTTACGTATAGAAATTAATATATCCGACATGCTCACTTGTAAATTTCCATGCAATAATGTCAGAAGCCACACTTACAACACCACTTTGTTTGTGGGTTACATGTAACAATGTTCATAGTGACACATACGATAAAATGAACCTATTTAACGTCCGTACAATAATGTCGAAAGTGACACTTTCAACAAAATGATATGTTTTAAATACACACAATAAAGTTGGAAGTGACACATTCGACAAAATGATTAGTTGTACTTCCATAAAATAATGTCGGTAGTGGTACATCCAACCAAATTCACTGGTTGGAATCCATGGAAAACTGTTGTAACTACCGGAAACTACTTTGTTTAAGGGAATAAAATTATTTTTTCTAAAATCTTGGAAGTTACTTCGTAAAAAGTAGTAACCTTTAAACTCATATTCCTAATACTTATAAACTCGCGCGCAGTCCTGACGACTAAGACTGTAGGTACTGGCAGATCCACACCAAGACGCGTTCCCTCTATCCCGCGTAGAACGCTCGTACTGCCACTACCTACAATTTTGTAGGGACGCCGATATTACTACCAACAGTATTAATCTGGCAACTACCATAATAATAATGATTTTGAGTAAAATAAATTACTAGGTATATAGAACTTTTAATTGTGATTCTATTTATGTAAAAAAGTGATTTTTGGCAAAAATGAACTTCCGACATTCTTAATAGGGACCGTCGAGTTGTAGAGTAGAGGAAGACAACTACTTCTACTCTACAACTAATAATATAGTTGTAGAGTAGAGGAAGACAACTACTTCTACTCTACAACTAATAATATAGTTGTCTTCCTCCATACTTGCCCCTTATTCTTGCTTTTTATAAAATGGTCACGTGACCAGGCCAATATATCCGCTGCTTCCGACTGGACTGGTCTACTAATACCATGGAGTGGTAAGTGATAGTACACACAGTACAGTGGCGCACGATGTGGAACTGCATGAAGGTATCTATCTTCTTACATGAAGTTTAACTTATGAGTAGATTAGCTTCTCTGTTCTGATGTTGACAGCTAATACTTACAGTTTATTCACATACATACAGGTTTTACTAATTATGCTTTAATTATCAGATATTCGAGGTAAGTTAAACCTGTGCTACAGGGATCAGAGTATTCTCTCTCTCATACCATTTATATTTGTTTTACAGATTAAATGAAGTAATGTTGGTGTAATCTGTACTAGACTGTATCTGCACCGTTCTAAGTCAACAATGAAAACGCTAACGTTTGTATTTAGGTAAGTGTGTAGTAAAAGTGTTATGTCGCTGAGTGTAGTAGGTGCACGTTGACGTTCCGGTTCGCAGCGAGTTGTCGACACGACGCTGGTCCCTTTATTTATTGTGTCATGTTTACGTCGCGGAGAAGTTTCAGAATATCTGTTACACATACATACATACATAACAAGTTGATACAAAGACACGTGTACTCTATTTTGTGAGTAAGTCGTGTTGACTATTCCTTTTTAATGGACTCCAAAAAAATAAAGAACCAGGTTCTCAATCAAGTGTATTTTTTAAAGTTCGTTCATTAAGAGGTCAGTAATTTGTTGATCAACGTAAAATAAATGCAACGTGACCGCAAGGTCATGCACCTGCACATACGCTCTTTATATTATGGTTTCATATCATATCAAAATGTACAATAGCGAATTGGTATTTATCCAGTATTGCCTATACCTACTGGATAAATACCAATTCGCTCTCACAGAAGTAACTTTACTCTCTTACTTACTGTAAGATATTGTGAATGCAATGAATGAAAAAATTCTTCCTCTACTGCTAAACTTACAGGTATATAGTAAAGAGAGCGAGAATATCTTTCCTCTATTATGTTTAGATAAGATCTCCTCGTGGAATACTCAATCAGGCTGGCGTTCGTACATTGAGAGGTGAATCTGCATACTAATAACACTACAACACACACGCACACACACACACATACACACACACACACACACGTGTGAACGCTAAACTGTTTACAATAATATAAAGCGATTGCCAATTTTCTGGCAGGTTGGGTACTACACTCTATACGTAAGTATATTTATGTAGATTGAGATTGTATATTACCAGCCGTACACGTCACCAATAACATATAAAAGAAATGCCATTATTGTAGTCTTCTTAAATTGTAACAAAAGTAAAAATAATAATAGAAATGTTTACGTTGTTGTGATATCAATGGTCGTTTATTTGCTTATTGTTGACTTACATTTAGAAACATTTTCAAGTTGGGCTTACATTGACGGGAAATCTATGATTTGACAATTTTGAGCACAACTGTTCTCTGACTGACACTCACACGCATACATTATCATTACACATCCGTGTTTGTGCCATCTTTAAGTATACAAGTTTATAAGTAAAATATTAAGTACAACTTAATTTGAATCTGTACAATATTATGTGTCATTATAAGAAGAGTGATACATAACTCGTGAGGTCACAAACTTAGCTCCGCCATGTTTCAGGGCTAATACTGCGTTATGCCCGATTTACACATCGACAAGTACAGTAGCGAGTTAACTTGCATCATTGGCGAGTTAAGTCACTTTTTGCGTGTGGACGGCAAAAGCGAGTTAAGTAGTAAGTTGCCGATCAAGTTGTTTTGAATACAGCTCGATTCTATTTTTCGGCGAGTTAAGAACGAAGTAGCCCCCTCTCTCGCGTCTCCCTCACCCCGCCGGCTCGGCGCTCGCAGCGCCCGCCATGTAGACGGGCGAGTTTAGTACAGTTCACAAGTTCTAATGTCGTATTTATTTTTATTTTTGTGTTTTTCTATGTATAATGTGTATCTATTTATAAAAGTATTTAAGTATATTTATGCGTTGTATATTACACATAGTACAAGCTCTGGTTAGTTTGGTACTAGATGGCGTTGTGTGAAAGTGTGAGGAATATTTATTTTTTTATTATTCTAAGTATACTTTTTATTAAAATTTCATTTTTAATGTGTTGCATGTTCAGTGTTAATACTATTTTTCGTATAATAGCGCGTAAATTGGTATTCAATTGTTCAATGTCCATTTGATCGCTTAAAATAAACGTAAACAATCTCAGCCGAGGCACGCCCGACGCGACTAGTCTTCGTCTCTGTTTGGCAACTTATGAGCTGTACTCGCCTACGTGTGAACTGTACTTACTACTTATTACTTACTACGTAACTGTCTATTTTTTTAACTCGCCACTGTACTTGTCGATGTGTAAATCGGGCATTAGTCGTGATTGCCTAGTAGCGCCGTAGCACGTCGTAGCGCAACGTAGCGCCGTAGCACGTCGTAGAGGCTGGCGTAGCAGTTGTCAAACGAACCGCACATTCACGTAGCCGCCAGTTGGTTAACCGCACGCACTCCTGTCTCTGTTATAATATTATTTACACAAACGAATAATATTCTTATTTTGTGAACTATAATGTTTGATATATTTAGTTTAAATATAATAAGTAATAATATTATCGTTAGTAAAATCAAGAGTCACATTATACTAAAGAAGCTCATTACAATAACAAAACTAATTGTATTCATCATTATAACAATGTAATGTAAAAAGTAAAATGTATTTTACACTAGTGGTGAAACTGACACAATACTGAATACAATACAGTAGGTATTGTATCAATGTAGCGTAGTGTTACAGTGAGGCGATGTTATTAAATACTACGTCACCCTTGCTAACATCTGCACCTACTGGTACACGACTAACTCATACACTCTACACTCGAACATATCGTTGTTTTTTTTTTAATAAAAGAGTTTCGTTATAATTTAATTAGATTTTTTATTACATAATATTAGCTATATTTACATAGTAACCCCAGGTTTTCGAATATCAACTAATCAAGTGTCAAATATTAGTTCCTGACGATAAAAGTTGTCAAGAGTTTTGACACTTGATTAGTTGATTTTTACTTGATCAGTCATTCGGGAACCGAGAGCTAGGTGTTATCTCTTGCTGATAGTGTAGTGTGTCAGGAGATAAAAGATATGATCAGATCTCTGTTCACAAAGCTGTACTATCATTTAGTTACCGTTATTGTTGAATTGTATTGTTATTTAATTAGTAACAATAGTTTTAAGATACTAACTCTATATGAAGATGAGCTGCAGTTGTATAAATAAATAATATTATGTTATAACTGCCGTCGCACGAAGCTGCTAAACGTCGCTATACCGATAACATCACGTGTCGTTACCTAGATAACTAGTTCGTTCAGATAGATGGTAAATTTTAACTATTGTATTCAAGATAAGACGGTTATATAATTTAGAACACGTTTATTATTGTGTTCTAAATTATATTATTATAACACTTTTATAATATAACATTAGATGCTTTATGTTTATCTGAGACGAGCTTTATGTATTATTATATTGTGTTTGTCAAGAAATATTAGAAGCTGTATACATCGTCCCTCCACGTTCGATACTGTTAAGTTTGACATCGGGACTGCTCGGGATACGAATAAATCACAGCGCGGGTACTCGCTGTGCACGTACTGGTCACGTGACCCCCGGCCACTAGCGCCACCCACCCCGGGGTGACGACCCCATGAATAATGCATCACATAACTCAATACATCTCACCTAATGAATGTCAATCGGAACCTCACATCGAGCTGAGCGGAGCTGAGCGCCGTGCGGTGCGGAGCGGAGCGAACCTCGTCCACGTGACGCGGAGGTTGAACGAGCGCTTAACTGCGCTTATATAAACATTATCTCATTTAATATAACTTGTACAATAACGTAATAAGTATAGGATATATAAAGTATACCTGTTTATATTTATCTGATGAAACAATTCAACTTCTTTGAAGTAAAGTAAGAAATAATACTAAGTAGTAAGAATATTTTCAGAAACCATTACGACGATATTCACAGTTTTTTTTAATATTTCTATCAGGCAAGCCTTCAGAGAGCAGACGAGCAAGCTGCCCAGCTGATGGTACTCGTAAGTGATAACCGCTCGCTCATGGGCTCCAGTAATGCCAGGACACACCTGGGCCGCTGCTACTATGTCAAGTTACATCTTATTGACAGTATAACATAATTACTAGCTGTAGTGCTCTACAGCTCGGTCTAAACATGTCCTATAACTTACTAGTTATAGTACAGCTATCATACTCGTAAGTTAGGCGATGAACTCTTGTAGCGTATTGTTGTGAGTAGTGCGACGTTTGTTAGTTGTTCAGTTGTATGAAGTGAACTCACTAATTATGTCTCATTAGAGTGCATTGAGTCGAGACGGGCTAGATACTGAGTAGAGACTAACAAACGTATTAATTAGTAGTAGCGGGCGAGCGACGCCGGCGCATAACTTAGTTAACAACTAGCGCGCTCTCCACCAGTACCTAGGAGTTGCTTCAGGATGAAATGTTTTCTGTCGCTGTAGACATCGTGGTTTACGATTTGTATAATGGTGACATAAACTGTATTTATTATATTAAGTACAAATTATCGTGAGAAGTATTGAGAGAAATCGAACAAAACACGACACAAAACCGTACTCTACTACATCATTGTCTTGTTCTCTTATCATACGAATACCTACATCATCATCATCATAACAGTCCCTTAATGTCCCACTGCAGTAACGGGTATCCTCCTGTGACGGAGGAATACAAATACCAACATACGTAGGTATACATAATAGAATACATTTATGTGAAACAAACCATCTCACCAATTAGTTTCATTTGACCTAACAAGAGTGTGTAAAGCAAATCTTATATTATTTCATTTAGCAATAAAAAATATATATAAATTTTGTGTCAGAGCAATAATGTTCTATGAACCTCTATATAAATCCTTCAGTACATAACAAATACAAACCGCAGCTTATTTAATATAAAAACACTTTAGAAATCATTTAAATAAATAATAATTGTTTGTTCGTTCATCTCTCATATAATAATATAATAAAAATATAATGTAATACTCTACGAGTACTTAATACAGAACAGGGCGGGTCTCAGTGAGCCGCATATTTACAAGTAATTTCATTATTTTCCAGTTTACGCTGACAAGGTTCCATCTGACGATGAACCTCCGACCTCGCCCTTGACCTTGGCGACATCTTGGCGAGAGAAGTGAGGGACACCACCTCACCTCCCCTCCACCTCCTCACCTCACCTCCCCCGCTGAGGATTATTTATTAATGCGCTCTCAACAAAATGTTAGTGAGCACAACTTGTGATATTGTAGGAGTAAAACAAATGAACACAATCATTATCTACCTACACCTATATCTCTCTGTATTGTGACGGACTGTGAACACTAAATGTAGCTCAACTTATTGTCTCGTGGGTGACGTAAAGGCAACAAGGAAATTACCAAAATAAAGTATCATTGGGTAGAGACAACAAACTAGGACTTAGGATAATGACTTAGGATTAAGACAATTAGGTTTGTTTTGTAAATGGCTAGTCGGTAGGCAGTAACTTGTATAGATTTTACTTCCACAGTTATGTACAGTCGGTAACAAAAGCGTAATAATGTTTATATTCTCAGTAGAGTTAATAGTTTAGTGTTGCACTGTGCGCGCGGCTGAGTTAACCTTAAGTTAATACAGTCCTTACTTACTTACATACTTATGTAAAGTGGTATACGTGAGTACCTACAGTATAATCTGTAAGGTTGTAAGTCAGAAGGTTACTGGTACCCTTCGTTCCTTAAATCGCCTTAGGAATTTCCTTCCACACAAAACGAAAGCAATGCTTGCGCAGTCCTTAATTTTCCCTCTCATCGACTATGGTGATGTGTGATACCTTGACCTGAATGCAGATCTGCTCAATAAACTGGATCGACTTCTAAACAACTGCATTCGATTCGTTTACAATCTTCGTAAGTATGATCATGTCTCCTTCTACCGTTCAGAGTTGAATTGGCTGCCTATACGTCAACGACGATATCTTCGGACGCTGACAACTTTATTTTCCCTGCTTACTTCTCCTAATGCCCCTTCTTACCTCATTCCACATTTTCAATATCTATGTTCCAGTCACAATAGACACCTTCGGTCTTCACACAATCTTTTACTTCTTTGTCCTTCTCACACCTCTGCTCTTGTTCGCTCTTCTTTGATGATACAATCCATTCTTCTATGGAATGCCCTCCCTCTTGAGATCAGGATGACTACGAGTCGTGCTGCATTCAAAATTAAAGTTCGTCAACTGTGTACTGGTTATTAGCAGAATAACTTCCTTCCTTCATTATTTATATATTTGGTCTTACATTTATGTATATATACCTATATATATATTTATATATAAATATATATCTCTTTTTTTATGTATAGTGTGTATTTTTAATTATTTAAACTGTTTTAACAATTTGTTGTTTTGCACCTACCAATTTACTTTTCTCTGCATCACCCAATGGTTAGCTGGAAGAGAATGCCTTAAGGCATTAAGCTTACCCTTGTACATTAATTTTTATTGTGTGCATAAATTATAAAATAAATAAATAAATAAATAAATATAATCTGTAAAACTATTATTTGATAAATTTAACTCTGTCTATAACAATATGTACTCGTATTACAAGCACGCACCAGAGCACGTTGTAGTGAAGTTATTGACAGCCAATGTTTTATGTAATAGTTCATAGATAGAGCTTGTTCAACTCGTCACAGCTTTATGTACTGAAAAATATACTCAAATATTTTTGTACAAAAAATACTAAATGAATAAATCACCAGACCTCTACTGTGCACACTACATGCAGCGTTTTATAAAAGTAAAATAGTTTTAAGCATAACTAGAGCTTTACGGGTATAGTTATATTTTTGGCGGTGGAGACCAATAGAATATGAAGTTTTCCGCTCAATTTCTTACGTGAGATAACGATGATCAATACGATGTTGATGTGTTCTTTTACTTTTAAACCTCTTGACTAATATCATTTATTATAACCATATTATATAAAAGGTCTTTTTCTCTGGGAGAGTTGCCCGCGATTTGGAAGTCAGTGTATATAACGCCGATTCATAAAAAAAGCCCAAAAAACTGTATAGAAAACTACAGACCGATATCCAAATTATGTATATTTGTAAAAATTATTGAGAAAATAATACATAAGCAACTTACTTCTGCTCTCAAATCAAGTTTCATCGACAATCAGCACGGTTTCTTAAAAGCTCGTTCTACGACCTCCAATCTAGTTGTTTGTAGTGATTTTCTAACGGAATGTATGTCTACTAGGACACAGGTCGACGTTATATATACTGATTTCAGCATATGTTTTGATCATGACTTGCTTTTACGTAAGCTTTTTGCTATTGGTATAAGGGGAAACTTGTTTCGTTGGTTTACGTCATATGTCCGTAATAGGTGTCAGATAGTTGCTATCAACGGTTGCTCCTCTAGAGCTATTTTAATCCCGTCGGGAGTTCCTCAGGGATCGTTACTAGGTCCTATCTTGTTTAATATTTTCATAAATGACGTTACAGTATGCTTTCAGGGCTCTAAAATAATTCTTTATGCCGACGACTTGAAAATATTGCGGCAGATTACATGTATTGAGGATGCGCGATCTCTGCAGGAGGATTTGAACCGGTTCCTGTCCTACTGTTCACGAAATAAATTAGATCTGAATGTAGACAAGTGTTTCACATGCACCTTTACTCGTAAGCCAAATCCTTTTGTAATTACTTACAAGCTGTGTAACATGCCCGTGACAAGAGTCAATACTGTCAAGGATCTGGAAGTAACGTTTGACTCAAAACTAATATTTGATTCACATATTGACGATATTATATGTAGGATATCGTCTGATTTTAGGAACATAAAAACAATGAAAATTTTGTACTGCACCTTTGTCCGGAGTCACCTCGAATACGCATCTCAAATTTGGAATGCAATATATAATGTATACATTGACCGCCTTGAGGGGGTTCAGAGGAAGTTCTTGCGATACATACAATACCGTTCGAATACCTACTTGCCCGATTATCTTAGTCGCTGTAAAAAAATTAATATCCTTCCTCTATATGAACGCAGAAAAATAGCAGATCTATCATACTTATATAGTATCATGAATGGTTTCATTGATGTTCCTGAAGTGGTGGGTAAGATAGGATTGCGTGTACCGACTGTACACTTAAGAAGATCAAATCTTCTTGATGTTCCATTAACCAGGACTTCTTACAGGCAAAATTCTTTTATAGTAAGAGCATGTCGCACATTGAACGGGGAGTGTCGGAGAGTCGATTTTGACTTGTTTGCAACAAATATTGACCGGATGAAAAGCGCAATCTGCACAAGCTTCTTTGAGGCTACCTAGTTGTGACCTCTATTATTTTGGTTTTATTTTTTCAGTATGTATATAAAATATGTAGGTGTTTCTTGTTTTGTTTTCTATTATTATTATTAATTTTATTTCTTTCCTTGAACAAATTTATTGATGTGTTTAGTCTTTTTAAATGTTAAGCTCAATGTCTGTCAAGTACGTGTTAATACCTAAATTAAAATCTTTTACTTATCTGTGAAAACTTGTAACTGGCCGTGAATTGTTATATTAATTGTTATTGTGATTTTTTAGCTGTAAGTTTTCTTAATAGAATAAAATAAAATAAAAAATAAAATAAAGAACAACAACTATGTACCTAATACTTACCATATGCATTTATCTACAGCTTTTAACTTTATAAAGAAAAGTAAATAATAACATCAATAACATGACATACTCAGCTTTGCTTAATTACGTGAACGTTTATGAACCAACTATACCGTCCGTCCGAAGAGGAGCGGAGCTGTGCGGAGCGCAACAATGATCGCTAAACGCTAAGCGACCGCGCGCTAATGTCAACACTGAGTGTTGTTTGTACACGTTATTAGCACTATTAACTAATTGTAAATGCCGAGACATCAGTTCCGACACCAAGTCCACCTTTTACCATTACAATATTATTATTTTAAAGACCTTATCGCGTGCATTATAATATTATTGAGGCTTTATTATTGTTGGGAATTACCTCTAAATGCATAAAAATAGAATAGAATTCTTAGTAATGCAGCAGATTCATGTAACAATTCCTTAATCTATAAAGGTATTATTTATAAATAAGTAAAGGTTTTAGAATAATATTAATGCAGTAGCACGAGTCCAACGCGGAACAGTTTGTGCGATCCGCTCCTCATTCTCCTGAGCCTTGACTTGTATGTGTTCATTAAGTAAACTAACTGTTAGTCTCCGCTACACACGAGGTGATCACTGGTGCGTAAAACGTCTCTAAAAACATTATTAAAGCTTCTCAGATAGTAACAGACTTTGTACATAAATATTACACACAATATATGTTAAGTAATTAACACAATAATTTAAGATATTAGTGCTATAAGTGTAATACGTTTAAATTAAAATAAATAAAGGCATAACATAACAAACTCGTATAGGTAGAGAGCGGTGCGAGTGAGCTCACTCCTCGTGAAGAAGCGGTTTGTTTATTAGTTGCGAGACCCTTCGGTCCACTCGAGGCGGTACTACGAGAATGTACTATGCTCGTCTCGTGTAATCTATCTCCGCCACATATTGCATACTGTTAAGATAATAAAGACGGATGGACATAAAGTATGCTCGCCAACTATTTACTACTCACAGTTATTATTTAAAGTAACAAGACGAGAATATCTTAACATAATAAATGTATGTATGTGAATACTTATAGGTACTCTTTGTATAGACGAAATGGTCCGTGAGGGCAGTAGGAGGGCGGGCCCCTGTTGGCCTCCGTCCAACGAGCACAGTAAGCAATACTTACATTTGGCAAGTTAACGAGGCCGGAGGTGACTCTTTGATTATACCAAATATTTATAGAACAACCGACGTTACGTTATAGAGTGCTTACGACTCTCACTAATACTTACTGTCTTAGATGATAACTTATACGGACTAGCTATCTATGACTCAACGCGTTATGCATGACAATACACATGCGAAGCTTCACAGTATGTAATGAAACTTATAAAGCTTAACATTATTTTAAAGCTCTATTCATAACTTATTGAATTAATAATCACTTTTCTATTTCCATTGTGAAATAATTGTAAGTGCTTAAGTACTAAGCAGTCAGCGCTAATGAATATACTCACGTTTACTTCTTTATAGTCCCTTCAGTTCCTGAGAGGCGAAGTGTAAAATAATCTAACATAGACAGGATGTCAAGTACCTACATGCAGTAAACAAACTTGTTTTCATGAAACTCTTTTGAGGCGAGTATTGGCACGCGCCAAGTGGCTCGCGTACCTTCACATGTGATAATATTTTATATAAAGCTGAGTGCAGTTATAGTGTAGGTGTAAGTATAGTGTAGGCGACCCTTAACTACGGAGCGAGTGAACCTTTCAGACGGTTTGTAAACACTTGGCGGACCACCTCGCGACTCGCCTCCTCTACAGCCTTAGAATACTCTGAGTGTTAGTATACAGGTACCTACACGCGTTCTTGTGTAGGTAGTTAGGTACATATTACCCTTATAAGTATATACTTTTAACATTTAGTGTTCGACAACATGTACTTCGTTAACTTGAACTAAGTATTCATAACTATATTTAGAAAGTTTTCATAAGTTCAAAGTCAGATCCAAAATTATAAAGTCAATAGTCAATCAGAATTAAAAATTATAAAGTCAATCGTCAGATCAATGATCTGCTAGTGTATTATTATAAAATAATAATAATACTTTGGTTATAAAAGAAAACACCTGAGTTGATATTTATGTCGCAGATACATTATAAACACTAAACCTATAGTAAATTGATAAGTCAACAAATAATTTTCTCACGACTAAAGTAAGATCATAGCAAGAGGAAAATTATTGCAGACATAGACAACTTACTAGTAAAGGTAGGTTTAGGTTAAACAGTTATGGTTATAGGTAAAATTATATAACGCGGTACCACATTATCAAATGTATTATTAACATCCGTAGAGTGCCATACACTTCACAACAAAATATTAACATTTGATCAGTGCGAGTGGTGTTGCGATCAGTAGCGATGTGATCTTAACAGTATTGTAGTGGGACGAGCCGCTTGTGAAGTAGAAGCGAGCCCACTTGTCGCACCGCGCGAGGTAGGGACACATGCATTTAGATTACCATTTAAATGCATGCGTTTCACCTGACCGCCTCCGCTATACAGCCCCTACACCACAACTAGTTGTATGTACTTGATAGTTACTTAAGTTAAGACATATTATCGTATGTTAATATAAAATAGAAAATAAGCGAACGTTTATTTTTACTATTTTACCTTAGAGTTTTTATACAAACTGTTTCATCTTCAGTGTTAACTATCAGAGGGAACTCTCCTATGAATACATCTTGTTGTTACAGTCTCCGTTTCAAAACATGTAATAAATTATGGTATTAAACAAATATCAATTCATGTAGTTAGAAGCAATGTTTCTACTAAAGTTGAACCTGTACAAATGAACTTTAAGATAATAAAACTATTACAGTGTTGTTGTAGTATACTGTGTCGTAGAGTGCCGCGAGATGCGCTTAATGTCCTCGCGTACTGACAACTTTGACGCTCTCTCTTGTTAAACTATGTCCTCGTTACTATTTGCTAATTAAATACATTTGTTAGACAAGTCCCTCGTACCTACTTATTGGAAAACGTGCAAACTTTTCGATTTAAAAGGAAAAAAGCTAACACTAGAAGGTAGGAAGGTGTAGTGGTACGCCGACATACGTGTACATAATGGCTAGCCCTCACTCAGGGGCACGCAGCGCGCGCGTTGTGCTTACATAACGTTTTCAAGAGTTACGTGACGTTTTAGCGTTCCTGCACACGATGCCGTCACCGCGCCGTCGTCGCGTCGGCGCCGCACAGTTACACTGTAGATACGAGTCGCGCGAAGCCCGTAACCGCGCCGCCTCCGCGCCGTCTGTTTGATCCATTCTATTACCGGCCGCATATGAACGTACATTCGTACGCGGCCGGTAATGTAATGAATCAAACAGACTGGGGGACGAGCAAGCGGTAGCGGCGCGGTGGCGGCGCGGTGGCGGACTTCGGGCGACTCGTATCTACAGTGGAACTGTGCGGCGCCGGCGCGGCAACGGCGCGGTGACGGCATCGTGTGAAGGAACGCTTATGATTTGTAACAAATGTATTACTATCTGGGAAAAAAAGTCAGTTATCACACACAGTATCACTGTAAGCAAAGAAATAACAATTATTTCGTCAGTTGTAAAGAATCTGTAGTCACACAAATTATAAAAAAAACATTAGTTAGTAACCGACTAAAATAAAATCTTCTTCAACTCATCATATAACAAACAAGTTAGAGAAACCTTAAATATTATGATATACGTTAATATAATGATTGAAAGTAATAGGTATCACAAAAGGGGTTCAATCAAATAAATAAAACGTGTAAATGTAGAAGACAATCGCGGCTCAACAAAATAAATTGATATTGTCTGTGGCATTAACAGATCAGCTTGTTACTGTACTGTGTTGTGTGTTTATACGTTACTGTGTATGTGTGTGTGTGTTAAGTCTATTGATATTATAAAAACGTGTTCGTCCGGGCTCACAATTCAATTAATAGTGCACGATGTGATTGGTTGTCGGTACTCTGTCGCTGCTCATACATAATCCTTTCCATCGTGTACAACGCTCCCTCTGTTACAAGTTACGTTTTTGTTTTGGTCAGATTAACTTTCGAACTTACTTTGAAACTGATGTCATCACATGTTTTATTATTTATCTTAATTTATCATTCACTCAAGTAAAGCTTTTCTATAATAATGTAAATTGTTTCTAAACACTGAGCGTTGTCACTTGAACATAATGTTCGAGCATCTCTCTCTCATTCAGATAACTGTCACGTAACGACAAATTTAATAAAAATAAACAAAATACAGAGACGTGACTTATTATCGTTACACTTTGCTTCGCGCTCCGACACGACTCACTTAACTAACAAACAGCACAATACACAAACACTGTGACGTCATAATACACATTTCATTGCGGACTTTTTTCATCGCAGTTAACATAGAATGTCCCGAGTGCGCAATGAGTCGTGAAATGAATCAGCGGTGAGGTCGCGCCCGCCTCCCCGCTCCGATCCGCTCGCTCGCTCGCAGCTGACAGGAGCGAGACTGAGCGATCGGTCGCTACGTTTAGTAGACTTAAAAAATTGTGTGCAATTCTAAAGAGAGTGAAAGTAAAAGGTTTAATTTACCGCTGTCCGGACTAAAGTCGTTTCACAAAATGAAAAATATCGTCAACTCCTTAACTCGGCTTTGTTCAGAACACAGCCTGATTGATCTTGTAACAAGCTTTGTTTCTATAACAAGAGGGTTCGTTAAGTGTTCTGTGTGTTATGAGTAAACGTAATGTTATTAGTCGTACTGGCTGTAGAGTGAACATTAACTCATTACAAAGTATCAACAGTACGTTATCAAAGGCAAGCACTTGTTTAAGAAAATACTGTTTATGTGTGTGTGTGTGTGTATTTAAATATGATTGAATGACTTAAAAAGCATTACCACAGTGTCTGAAGACAAAGGTATTCGACCAGTGCGTGTTGCCAGTGATCACTTATGGGTCAGAGACGTGGCCGCTAACTATGGGCCTTCACAGAAGGCTCGTGGTCATTCAGAGAGCAATGAAGAGAGCTATGTTGGGAGTTTCCCTGCGTGATCGAATCAGTAATGAGGAGATCCGCAGGAGATCCAAAGTAACCGACATAGCGCTCATAATTGCCCGGTTAAAGTGGCGGTGGGCAGAGCACGTAGAACCGACAGTTGGGGCAGAAAGGTTCTGGAATGGCGACCGCGTACCGGAAAGCGCAGGGTGGGGAGACCCCTTAGACGGTGTCGATGGATGAGGGAGGCACAGGACCGCACAAGGTGTTAATAGGTACTTGAAGGTGGCCTATGTCCAGCAGTTGAGTTCGATTGGCTGGTATGTTGATGACGATGACTTAAAAAAAAAATAAAGACCTTATTTATATAACAGAGCTTCACTTGTAATTCATCCGCGAACCATTCTGTTTCATATTGTATTGAATAACTTGCGAATGTTATGTTTTGATTTAAATATTATTACTTTTAAACTCTATTTTAACTGCTAGACATAAATAAATAACATTGAGTTTTAGCAGGATTGTTTTATCAGCATTAAACCAAGCTGGTGGAGATGCTTTCAGTTTTACAAGAGCATGTCCACTTGTAAGAGTCAAGAGACATAACGTCCCATGCATGTATGTATCACACATGCGTGTTATGCAGTAACATAGTAGACTACACTACATCATGCGATATGTCATAATACTGTGACGTCACTACATATACAATACATTACAGTAAGGCGGCGGCGTGGTGAGCTCATCTACTAACTACCATCTGCTTCTGTTCCTCTATTTCTGTAATAAATCAACACGAGAGAAGAAAACTGCACTACATGTGTGTATGTGTGTGTGTGTGTGTGTGTGTGTGTGTGCGCACGTTATCTCAGGCTCGCAGTTCCTTCACCCGGCTAGGTTTACAGTTTTATTGCTTGCTTGTTCAGACTAAAAAATAGTCTATCATTAGTTACCGTCAGGCAATGCATGAGATAATGTAAATTCTATGAAATCTGACTATCGTAGTATGGGAGGGAAGCTGACTGCAGACACGAATTAGCTACTTTACTTATTTAATATACTAAACAATACCTGTATACAATCAGTGAGGGTCGTACAAGTAGGCTCAGGTGAATGCATAATATTGTTACAAGATACAATAGATATTAGTGTGCGAGGGCTCTTGTCACTCTTTAGTCACGGAAGAAGAGAACACTTGTCTTCGCAAGGCTTTCTTATAATAATGACCAGATAAAGAATATGTGAAACGTGTGTATGAGTTATATGTTTATTGTTAAATGTAATTGAACATGCTTGAATTAGATAAATCCGATAATGATTTATTACATTAAACATTTTAAGTACACAATAATATGAATGTACGTTCCTGCTTACTCGAGCAGATAACTAAGCGCTTCACTCTACAACAATAAGAGTAACATATAATATATATAACGTTTATTTCGGGCTGCATAGGCCCATAGAAAAATACCTTATAGACTAACATACATAACACAATATAATATATACCTTAATGACTAACAAAAATAAAATAAAATAACTTCCGGTTACTTCTTTGCTTCTTGTGGAATTTGTCCGCGGAAGCGACGGAACACCACGTTTTGCGGCCAGAAGTTGGAGTCCATGACGTCATGTAGGTAACAGTTCGCTATTCGCAACACGAACGCTTTGAAGTTCACGTTACGGTGAGACTCCAATAACTGTACCCTCGGCCTGTACTTCAACTTCTTGTATACGTACTCGACGATGTCATCTACCTCCGTGGTGTAATGGAGGCGAGATATATACACCGGAGTATTCGGATGGGCGGCTCTCAGCGTCACCGTGGGTGCCGTTCCGCAACTGTTCTTATTTGTCTTCGGGCGGCAGCGCTTCTTGTTTCTCACCGTAGTAAAACCATCAGTCGGTGCCTTTTCAAGCACAGGCTTCTCTACGGGAGTCTTAGGCGTGCTCGCTGATATCAGCTGACCCGATGTCTTACTTACACGTGCCACGGTACGAGGAGGAACCGCGGGGGCAGGGGCAAGGTTGTGCGCCGTGTCGTCTGCACGTTTTGCAGTTTCAGCTTTCGTCGGCGTCGGTGACAAAACTGCTGACGCGTAGCTTGCAGTCGATGTGTCGAGGCGACATGCACCTCGGCGTGTGTTTATGTTAACACAGGTCGGTGACCTAGTTGCTACAGTTGTATTGTTGCGCAACTCGTCGAGCTCTTCTCGCATATTTGCCACGGTTGCTTCGGATGTATCCAGCTTCCGTTGAACATCCGCTAAGCTTGCCTTCAGAGAGATGATGTCCTTCAGGAGGCTTGTAACGTCGACGTGGTCGAAGGTGACGGGAGGCAACTTGTTAAGGTCCTTCGCCACAAACGTCGGCACGTCGTCCGGGTTGGTTACTTTTAGTAGCGTGATAATATCTTGGATACTTTTCTTTGTCCCGTCACGCCGGCGGGACACCATCTCGTCACGCTTGTTTAACAACGTATACAACTGCAGCTTACTAGAAGCAATGTCGTCCTCGCTGAAGTTGGTCGCGCAGATTTGAATGGCGGATACTTCATCCATCACATCCAGTTTCTGCTGCAGAAACGCCAGCAGCTCGTTTGCCACAAGTGTGTCACTCATGACAGAAAAAATTGCGAGCGACGGCTTGCGCCGCGCTTAACACTATTATAAATAAATTACAACAACGCACACGTCCGCCTCAGAGTGCAACTCGGACGGATATGATATAGCCTTCACAAACTATTGTAGACGTACTGTTGTACTCTCTGGGGGGCAGGGGGAGTGGGGGAGGGAACTTATCATGTTGTCGACGAGAAAAACTCACCGCAAACATGTTACACCTTGTTTACTACTATAACTTGTTACATAATTAAGTACTTTAGCTGTAGCTTTATATAAGAACACTAATTTGTGTTTTTATTTTAAACCATTCATTTGCTTGTTTATTGGTTCGGCAGTTAGACTATAGGTAAAGGATGGCACAGGACTCTGTCAAGTGGAAGTAATTGGTGAAGGACTAAATACATATTGATGTTGGGCCATTGGGCCCAAATGGCTGATATTTATGATGATGATGACGATTGACTGCTTTCATTCTCTCATTCTCTACCAACACTGTATTAAACAACATGTATTATATTAGAACTACATTAATCCTAAAAGTATATCTGTCAATGTGCTTCTTAGTCAACTTCACATGTCAGAAATGGAGCTTCATCGGCATTTCTCACTTAAGGCAAACAGCTTTTCAGGCAAATCTCATTTTTAGGCAATAACACTTCATTGGCATCTCACGTTTAAGGTAACTCGATCAAAAAGGTTTGTCTCACTTTCATTAATGGACCTTGTTTCGGTATGTGCTTTATTAAGCCACATTTGTAAGCAATGCAAGGCAAGGCTTGAGGGAATGAGAGGCAAGTAGGTATATGTTGTACATACAAGAAATCCTATTTTATTGATTGTTGAGCCCTCGTAACATATTTTAGTCAAAATTATATCAAGTAAATAAAATGTTTGGACAATTATTTGAAAATTCAAAAAAAAAACATTCATTTTTATAGTTTAAATTTATTTATTTTTATACTTTAATATTGTTTTCAATTAACATGTCCATCTTGATAAACAATAGTATTATTAGTATTGTACATACACGTACAATAGTGTAGATGTATGTGTGTGTGTGTGTGTGGGAGGGTTCGCCGCGGTATATTTCCCCGAGGAGCGCCGCCTGTATTAATACTTGTTCGGACACAATCTGACGCCGCATCTTATCCGCCTTGTTTACTTGTACCACATTGCCTGACCCGGGACACGAACCTTGTCTCACCAGCACTGCGTGAGCTATACAATCACAATCAGCAGCAACATTACGTCATTAAGTCAGTCTGTCTCAGGACACAGATAACATTGTCGTAATGACCCCAGAGCTACTGTTACACTCAACAATATTGTATTACCGATTTGTTTATAATTGATATTGCTTCCCGTGAGTTCGTACTCGTATAATAACGATCTGTTGTGAACATTGTGAATGTCGCTCACATATAAGTATTATAAAACAATTATATTATGTTACCTGTACTTGTAAGTTTACACAATAATACCGTAGTTCTTCGATAAGCTTGTGAATTACATAAATAATGTTTTGTAAATGACAATTTGATGTGACTGCCTGTAATGCAGCCAAATAAATTAAAGTATATTATTATTAGTAGGTCGCATTTAATAACAAGCACTATTAAAAGACCGAAGAATTATCAGAATGAGATATTATGAAAAACAAAACTACTTAGTTGTTGTAATAACTTATCGTTCTCTGTCTGTGAAACGTTATTACTAAACTTGTTTTTAACTGTACAGAGCGCAAGCACTAGAGCAATTTCATGTCAATTCTGGAATTTCAATTTGTTTGCAAAACCACCTTACCGTGTCCTCAATCAAATATTACAAAGCCTCTACAAACATTGATATAAATTATTAATTCATATAAAGACTTATCTTATGTTTTTATCCTTAATTGGTTAATTTATCAAAAACAAGAGCATGAGATATACCTACATGACGAATTTGTTATTAATCCATTATTCGAGGCATAACCGACAAAAAATTATGATAACAATATTGTTATAGGTCTACTGTAAAACGTTGTTATGACAAAAACAAAGGTTTGTGTAAAGATACATTTACGTACGAGATATACTTAGTACATAAATATGTATGTATGAGTATATGTTATATGGATAACGGAACTATTAAATTGATTTGGCTCGTATCCGACGTAATTAGATCCGAAGGTAAATTATTATAAATCTAGCACCCCTCGTAATTGTAATGTAGCCCTTCCTTATCAGCAGATGTTTAGACACTCTGCAGTGATGAGAATAGTAGGTACATGTTTAATTTAGTTTAGTAACAGATTTATAGTGTACCTACATGGTACGCGATTGACTTTTCATCTGTATTCCTTTTTAGTAGTATTAACTCTCTAATGTACTTGTCTTAATACTTTATATTGTCGAAATGTTGTGCTCAATATCACAATGTAAGTTATTTATTTAGCTGAGTGTAATAAACTAAGTTTAAGAATAGTAAATAAATAAAACTTCATTAATGTTATTACTCCATACCATATTGTATATACACAGACGTGTGTACAAAGTAGAGCGGGCAGGACGACATAACAGCCAAGTTATATAACTATCATCTAAACGTTAAAGGTCACCGGCACACTACTAGTGTTGGTGAGATTATGTACATGTACACGTGTGTGTGTGTGTGTGTGTGTGTGCGGAGGTATAATTAATAGAGCGGCGCCGCGACCGCTCTCTCATTAAGCAATTAGGCGACAATTAGTAGATCGCTATTAGCCGCACAACACTACACGCGCACTACTAACTAACAACCTTAATATGTATTTGTTAACTGGACAACTAGTCACATCATCATACCTTACTACACATATTGTTATCTATTGTTATATCTCTCGCTCAGTGTGGTGACGGAGTAAGAATACTATATGTCATCACCCCATCGTGTCGTAAAAACCGACTAAGGGATTATCCTTGAATATTATCTTTAAAAAGAAAGAAAACTTGAAATTAAACACTATACTAATCCGTCTGGCCAGCGCGCGTGGTATTAGCAAGGCAAGTATCCCTCCGTCACGGGAGGAGGTCCGTCTCTGCAGTGGGACATTAAAGGGCAGGTTTTAGTTACGCGGTGCAAAATACTCAAATAATATGTATTATTATTTTATCTGGACGAATATTATATCTTTTGCCATCTGGATGTCAATTATCACGGCAAACTTAGCTCCTGTCCTCGTATCCCAAGCTACTGTATATTTCTGAAACAAACTTAATCAAAATCACTTCAATGGTTATTTGATCTGTTCTCACTACAATATCATATTTTATCGTTATTATTATTAATAATAATTAGTTTATCCGTTTGAGCAAGTAACTCACTCACACATCATCATCACTCCTTTAATCTCATCTCACCTTTAAGTTTAGTGAGATAGAGTTAACAAATGAGTTGTGTAATGTTATCTCAATGTATGTACTCGTAGATAAGTAGGTCGCCAGTTAGCTTTAAATAAAGTCGTACACAAAGAATGTCCGCGCTCTCTCTGTGAGGACACTACCTTCATACAATTATGTTACAAATAAACAAACGTTGTTTTATATTACAATACATTGTTGTTACATTGTGGTATTTTAATTTGAGTATAGTATAGGAGTAATGATCATTAAATGTTATTGTAGTGTCGCTTGATGATGGTTTGCAATAATGATGGGAATACTTTACTCAAAATATTTTTATTATAACGTAATATTTAGTTACGAAACATTTTTATATCTTATGTACTAGCACGCGGTGGCTCATGCCACTTTATAGTACAATAGAAGTAGAGGTATGATTGATAGACTCACTAATTACAAGGCACTTATATTCCGTGAGGGCTCGCTATTAACATTACAGTGAGCGAGAGCTCAGGATCTGAGTGCGGTCCCCGCGTGGCGGAAACATAACAGATATGTTGCGGTACCGACTTACTCGTGTTATGTCAAAGGAACGGACGTTTTAATGTCCATTTGCATAACCCGCGGGGCCGGGCGCGCTCGGGGATGTTCGGGGGAGCTCGGGTAAGCTCGGCGGCACTTTTTGCAAATAGTCAAACACGTCGCTCAGTTTTATAATGTGTCGGAATAATTCATAGTGCGCTGGTCCACACCATGAATATGTAACGCGACTACCACCTACACCCCCGTACAACTCCGCACACCCCCCGCACACCCCTCGCCACAGTACGCACTACACAGCACAATAATTAACTAACATAATTATATGCAGATGGCATGACATTATTGTATGAACTCATCGGTTTTATATTAAACGTATGTTTACTGTAGTGCAGTGTCACTCGTGTGATATCACAGTAACATAACGACGTCGGACCCTGCAAGCCTGATTCATTTGCTAGCAGATATTATTATTAAATAAATACTAGTTCAGTCATCTTGGTGTAATATCCATGGTATAATTTAGCGAGCAAAAATGAATAAATGATGAAAGTAATGCTAGTAGTACATAACATAACGACAGCAGTGACCTCGGCGCGGCGCACTCACAACTCAACCTCCTCACTGAGAGGGTTTAATGTTCATTATACTACTGTATGTTTACATAACTACTGTTTATTGATTACTAACTTTTCAAAAGTCTATTTGATAACCACTATACAAGAGCATTCACTGAAAATAGCGTGTGATTATTAAATATTATTATAAAGCTGACTTTAGAACCAGAGCTATTCACACAGTAACCCCATATTATATGTATTTCTGATACATTTTCAAAGTAACACTATATATCCTTTTAAAGATAAAAACATTTACTGACATAGGTCATTAGATGACTGAGCCATGTGATAATAAATATTAAAAAAATCAACCAAATTGAAAACCTCCTACTCGTTGTAGATTCGGATAATGACAATGTAATTTTAATTCTTTAGGTTTTAATTCATTAGAAGACCTTATAACGTAACTTTGCTTAATAATTTAACAGATTATTAAAATGTATTTATACAAGATAAGTTAAGGCCATTTCATAATAGAATAGAATAATAAAAAGGCAAAAGTTAACGTAGACACAGTCTCGTAGCTGTCATGTAGCGAGTGCTACGCGGCTACGGTGCTACGTGGCTACGTATCTGCTGGATATTACAAATAAGTTACGTTGTACACTATTGTAATACTGTGAGTCTGTCTGTAAGTGTATTGGTAACAACCTTCATATCAGATTGTAACCTAACTATACTTACTGACTTGTATTTTCGGTTTTTTTTTTAAAGATTTTTTTGAAGTTTTTAGTATGTCTAATAAGAATTGTTTAAATATGATCCATTCTTTACTGGACACCCTGTACACTGACCTACTATAATGGGTCATACTAGGTAGCTTGTACATACGTTAAGAGAGTAGTATTCAATATAAACGTAGTGAGTAGGTTGTATGCACTACTACACTACACTATACTACACTATACTACAGTACGGTACTACGGTACGGTATAGTAAAGAGGAACACGACAGAAGTCCATTTAAAATGTTGGCACGACTCCAATCAGCTCTGTGTGCCGAGAGCACCTCACACACAGACACACACACACAGACATACACACACACACACAGACAGAGTGAACGTTCGACAGCGGCACTTATAACGTTCACAGATTTGTACTATCAGTATTCAACTAATACTTTAAGATTCCTTACAATAAATATCTTACAACCGGTACTTTTCATTATTTTGTGTTATGACTAGGTGAGATTTTACTATTACGTACGAGTATGAATTAACTATAAAACTTCGGTTATTGTTATAAACTATCGAGAAGATAGCGTAGATAATTGTTAGATTATAATAGAAGAAACATTACTAGTGAGCAAATAGATGTTGAGGCTTAAGACGTGATTCGAACCTAAGTCATTGAAGTAAACGCCTCAGCTTACTTGAACTGAACGGAATAGAAATAGACAAGAACCAAACTGTAGCAATGTAACGAATATAACCCGTAGCTATTATAACTCGAATACAGATCACTTACAATACTTATAGTTTATACTAGCTGAACCCTGCTCACTTCGTAGGGCGGCGAAAAAAACGCGTCTCTTTTTTAAATATATTTCATTACTGCTCCACTCCTATTAATCATAGCGTATATAACCCATGACACTTCCCGATAAATTGACTATTCAACACAGAAAGAATTTTCAAAATCGGTTCATTCGATCCAGAGATTACTCCCTACAACGGCAACGTTACAAACACAGAAACAAACAAACTTTACCCCTTTATAATATTAGTAGGTATAGATAAATAATAAATATAAATATGCATAAACAAATAAAAGTAAAAGTATAGATAGTATAGATATAGATATAGCACTGCGCATACACATACAAGTCGTACTGGACACACACACACAGACACATAGCTACAGTACATATTTATAGTTTTATTCATTCACGTAATGTTACACTTTGACATTTAACTGTTACTAATAGTAAATGTGTTTACGTGGGCAAACAACTAAGTTGTGTTATCTATACATACATATAAACTTAATATACAGTGATATATATATACTGTAATGGTATTCAAACGTAATGTGTAAGTATTCGGTGTTGTTATGTAAAAACATTTTAATACATGTTCATGTTAATGTAAGCGGAGCGATGATATATGATTATTGAACAATATTATTGTATGAAACTCACGACACAATATTTATTTACGACATTACTAGCGAGGAAAGTAAGCAGGTTTATGTTTTTGTAATGTATGTATAAACAGGAATTTTGTACATACAATATTGTTTTGTGATATTGTTAATTCTTAGACGGTAAAGAACAAATTATAGAAGATTGTAAATGGATATATAGTATTACATAATATAATGTTATACACTTTAAAACTACAATTCATCTTTTATTTGTAGTACCTTATATCGTTACAGGTAGTAAATATCTTTAACAAGAGATCATCTCAATTAGTAGATCACAACCACCACGCGCCGGTGTGTGTACTCAATGATGTGTAATGCTTACTCTGTTGTGGTGCAATCTCTTGTGAAAGTGCTAGTAGCTAGTAGTACTAGTAGTCTGATCGTTTAGTATGAGAGTGCTGGCACAGTCACTGGTTCGTTCAAAATAATGTTTTGTCCGTCAAGAAAGAAGCAGAAAGTAAACTGTCCTCAGTTTGATTTTTAATTTAGATTTCTTTTATTGTCTTCAGAGATTACTAGAATTGTTTAAAACCTAGTTTGGAAGCCATAAGTTATGCAAATTATTGTTATATTGATACTTTTCAATAATTTATCAGGAATATGATTCCTAGGACAAGTTGATAACTAATCAATAAAGTGTAACAGAGCTCACTGAACACTCACTGAACTGTAGGATTGCTGCAACACTTGTATATGTACCTACTACTACAACACTTAATGTATTTGTTTCTATTATCCTACTTAAAATTACATCGATATCGGATCATCATCAGCTTAGTATCATTTCACGATAGAATTAGTTCAATCATTCAAGTGTTACCTTCGTGATGAATTTGTATATCAAATGATACACTCAGTGAGGTCGATGTATGCCAGCTGGAGCTGAAGATCAGCGCGATTATTAAACATCGCTCGGGTGAATTAAACTGACACACTGGGATACCTAGAACATGATTACAATTTATAAAATATCGTGGTAACAGATATTAGTATGAGTTTAGCTTACACAAAGTAGTAGGGTGCAAAGTAGTGTCGGACTGGATGCGGAAGGCGCAGGAGCGTGTTCTGTGGCGCGTGTTGGGAGAGGTCTACGTCCAGCAGTGGAGTGCGACAGGCTAGTTGATGCTACACTCGCCAGACAACTGTAACTAGTTCATATTATTATCACAAGTGTAAGTAGTAACATAATAATGTGAGTGATTACCCTCAGCTCCACATGACAGTAGCACATGGCTGACGTCCGCAACACAAACATAATGTTGGGAGAGAGAGGCCTGTGTCCAGCAGTGGAGTGCGACAGGCTAGTTGATGCTACACTCGCCAGACAACTGTAACTAGTTCATATTATTATCACAAGTGTAAGTAGTAACATAATAATGTGAGTGATTACCCTCAGCTCCACATGACAGTAGCACATGGCTGACGTCCGCAACACAAACATAATGTTGGGAGAGAGAGGCCTGTGTCCAGCAGTGGAGTGCGACAGGCTAGTTGATGCTACACTCGCCAGACAACTGTAACTAGTTCATATTATTATCACAAGTGTAAGTAGTAACATAATAATGTGAGTGATTACCCTCAGCTCCACATGACAGTAGCACATGGCTGACGTCCGCAACACAAACATAATGTTGGGAGAGAGAGGCCTGTGTCCAGCAGTGGAGTGCGACAGGCTAGTTGATGCTACACTCGCCAGACAACTGTAACTAGTTCATATTATTATCACATTAGTGTAAGTAGTAACATAATAATGTGAGTGATTACCCTCAGCTCCACATGACAGTAGCACATGGCTGACGTCCGCAACACAAACATAATGTTGGGAGAGAGAGGCCTGTGTCCAGCAGTGGAGTGCGACAGGCTAGTTGATGCTACACTCGCCAGACAACTGTAACTAGTTCATATTATTATCACAAGTGTAAGTAGTAACATAATAATGTGAGTGATTACCCTCAGCTCCACATGACAGTAGCACATGGCTGACGTCCGCAACACAAACATAATGTTGGGAGAGAGAGGCCTGTGTCCAGCAGTGGAGTGCGACAGGCTAGTTGATGCTACACTCGCCAGACAACTGTAACTAGTTCATATTATTATCACATTAGTGTAAGTAGTAACATAATAATGTGAGTGATTACCCTCAGCTCCACATGACAGTAGCACATGGCTGACGTCCGCAACACAAACATAATGTTGGGAGAGAGAGGCCTGTGTCCAGCAGTGGAGTGCGACAGGCTAGTTGATGCTACACTCGCCAGACAACTGTAACTAGTTCATATTATTATCACAAGTGTAAGTAGTAACATAATAATGTGAGTGATTACCCTCAGCTCCACATGACAGTAGCACATGGCTGACGTCCGCAACACAAACATAATGTTGGGAGAGAGAGGCCTGTGTCCAGCAGTGGAGTGCGACAGGCTAGTTGATGCTACACTCGCCAGACAACTGTAACTAGTTCATATTATTATCACAAGTGTAAGTAGTAACATAATAATGTGAGTGATTACCCTCAGCTCCACATGACAGTAGCACATGGCTGACGTCCGCAACACAAACATAATGTTGGGAGAGAGAGGCCTGTGTCCAGCAGTGGAGTGCGACAGGCTAGTTGATGCTACACTCGCCAGACAACTGTAACTAGTTCATATTATTATCACAAGTGTAAGTAGTAACATAATAATGTGAGTGATTACCCTCAGCTCCACATGACAGTAGCACATGGCTGACGTCCGCAACACAAACATAATGTTGGGAGAGAGAGGCCTGTGTCCAGCAGTGGAGTGCGACAGGCTAGTTGATGCTACACTCGCCAGACAACTGTAACTAGTTCATATTATTATCACAAGTGTAAGTAGTAACATAATAATGTGAGTGATTACCCTCAGCTCCACATGACAGTAGCACATGGCTGACGTCCGCAACACAAACATAATGTTGGGAGAGAGAGGCCTGTGTCCAGCAGTGGAGTGCGACAGGCTAGTTGATGCTACACTCGCCAGACAACTGTAACTAGTTCATATTATTATCACAAGTGTAAGTAGTAACATAATAATGTGAGTGATTACCCTCAGCTCCACATGACAGTAGCACATGGCTGACGTCCGCAACACAAACATAATGTTGGGAGAGAGAGGCCTGTGTCCAGCAGTGGAGTGCGACAGGCTAGTTGATGCTACACTCGCCAGACAACTGTAACTAGTTCATATTATTATCACAAGTGTAAGTAGTAACATAATAATGTGAGTGATTACCCTCAGCTCCACATGACAGTAGCACATGGCTGACGTCCGCAACACAAACATAATGTTGGGAGAGAGAGGCCTGTGTCCAGCAGTGGAGTGCGACAGGCTAGTTGATGCTACACTCGCCAGACAACTGTAACTAGTTCATATTATTATCACAAGTGTAAGTAGTAACATAATAATGTGAGTGATTACCCTCAGCTCCACATGACAGTAGCACATGGCTGACGTCCGCAACACAAACATAATGTTGGGAGAGAGAGGCCTGTGTCCAGCAGTGGAGTGCGACAGGCTAGTTGATGCTACACTCGCCAGACAACTGTAACTAGTTCATATTATTATCACAAGTGTAAGTAGTAACATAATAATGTGAGTGATTACCCTCAGCTCCACATGACAGTAGCACATGGCTGACGTCCGCAACACAAACATAATGTTGGGAGAGAGAGGCCTGTGTCCAGCAGTGGAGTGCGACAGGCTAGTTGATGCTACACTCGCCAGACAACTGTAACTAGTTCATATTATTATCACAAGTGTAAGTAGTAACATAATAATGTGAGTGATTACCCTCAGCTCCACATGACAGTAGCACATGGCTGACGTCCGCAACACAAACATAATGTTGGGAGAGAGAGGCCTGTGTCCAGCAGTGGAGTGCGACAGGCTAGTTGATGCTACACTCGCCAGACAACTGTAACTAGTTCATATTATTATCACAAGTGTAAGTAGTAACATAATAATGTGAGTGATTACCCTCAGCTCCACATGACAGTAGCACATGGCTGACGTCCGCAACACAAACATAATGTTGGGAGAGAGAGGCCTGTGTCCAGCAGTGGAGTGCGACAGGCTAGTTGATGCTACACTCGCCAGACAACTGTAACTAGTTCATATTATTATCACAAGTGTAAGTAGTAACATAATAATGTGAGTGATTACCCTCAGCTCCACATGACAGTAGCACATGGCTGACGTCCGCAACACAAACATAATGTTGGGAGAGAGAGGCCTGTGTCCAGCAGTGGAGTGCGACAGGCTAGTTGATGCTACACTCGCCAGACAACTGTAACTAGTTCATATTATTATCACAAGTGTAAGTAGTAACATAATAATGTGAGTGATTACCCTCAGCTCCACATGACAGTAGCACATGGCTGACGTCCGCAACACAAACATAATGTTGGGAGAGAGAGGCCTGTGTCCAGCAGTGGAGTGCGACAGGCTAGTTGATGCTACACTCGCCAGACAACTGTAACTAGTTCATATTATTATCACATTAGTGTAAGTAGTAACATAATAATGTGAGTGATTACCCTCAGCTCCACATGACAGTAGCACATGGCTGACGTCCGCAACACAAACATAATGTTGGGAGAGAGAGGCCTGTGTCCAGCAGTGGAGTGCGACAGGCTAGTTGATGCTACACTCGCCAGACAACTGTAACTAGTTCATATTATTATCACAAGTGTAAGTAGTAACATAATAATGTGAGTGATTCCTCAGCTCCACATGACAGTAGCACATGGCTGACGTCCGCAACACAAACATAATGTTGGGAGAGAGAGGCCTGTGTCCAGCAGTGGAGTGCGACAGGCTAGTTGATGCTACACTCGCCAGACAACTGTAACTAGTTCATATTATTATCACAAGTGTAAGTAGTAACATAATAATGTGAGTGATTACCCTCAGCTCCACATGACAGTAGCACATGGCTGACGTCCGCAACACAAACATAATGTTGGGAGAGAGAGGCCTGTGTCCAGCAGTGGAGTGCGACAGGCTAGTTGATGCTACACTCGCCAGACAACTGTAACTAGTTCATATTATTATCACAAGTGTAAGTAGTAACATAATAATGTGAGTGATTACCCTCAGCTCCACATGACAGTAGCACATGGCTGACGTCCGCAACACAAACATAATGTTGGGAGAGAGAGGCCTGTGTCCAGCAGTGGAGTGCGACAGGCTAGTTGATGCTACACTCGCCAGACAACTGTAACTAGTTCATATTATTATCACAAGTGTAAGTAGTAACATAATAATGTGAGTGATTACCCTCAGCTCCACATGACAGTAGCACATGGCTGACGTCCGCAACACAAACATAATGTTGGGAGAGAGAGGCCTGTGTCCAGCAGTGGAGTGCGACAGGCTAGTTGATGCTACACTCGCCAGACAACTGTAACTAGTTCATATTATTATCACAAGTGTAAGTAGTAACATAATAATGTGAGTGATTACCCTCAGCTCCACATGACAGTAGCACATGGCTGACGTCCGCAACACAAACATAATGTTGGGAGAGAGAGGCCTGTGTCCAGCAGTGGAGTGCGACAGGCTAGTTGATGCTACACTCGCCAGACAACTGTAACTAGTTCATATTATTATCACAAGTGTAAGTAGTAACATAATAATGTGAGTGATTACCCTCAGCTCCACATGACAGTAGCACATGGCTGACGTCCGCAACACAAACATAATGTTGGGAGAGAGAGGCCTGTGTCCAGCAGTGGAGTGCGACAGGCTAGTTGATGCTACACTCGCCAGACAACTGTAACTAGTTCATATTATTATCACAAGTGTAAGTAGTAACATAATAATGTGAGTGATTACCCTCAGCTCCACATGACAGTAGCACATGGCTGACGTCCGCAACACAAACATAATGTTGGGAGAGAGAGGCCTGTGTCCAGCAGTGGAGTGCGACAGGCTAGTTGATGCTACACTCGCCAGACAACTGTAACTAGTTCATATTATTATCACAAGTGTAAGTAGTAACATAATAATGTGAGTGATTACCCTCAGCTCCACATGAGAGTAGCACATGGCTGACGTCCGCAACACAAACATAATGTTGGGAGAGAGAGGCCTGTGTCCAGCAGTGGAGTGCGACAGGCTAGTTGATGCTACACTCGCCAGACAACTGTAACTAGTTCATATTATTATCACAAGTGTAAGTAGTAACATAATAATGTGAGTGATTACCCTCAGCTCCACATGACAGTAGCACATGGCTGACGTCCGCAACACAAACATAATGTTGGGAGAGAGAGGCCTGTGTCCAGCAGTGGAGTGCGACAGGCTAGTTGATGCTACACTCGCCAGACAACTGTAACTAGTTCATATTATTATCACAAGTGTAAGTAGTAACATAATAATGTGAGTGATTACCCTCAGCTCCACATGACAGTAGCACATGGCTGACGTCCGCAACACAAACATAATGTTGGGAGAGAGAGGCCTGTGTCCAGCAGTGGAGTGCGACAGGCTAGTTGATGCTACACTCGCCAGACAACTGTAACTAGTTCATATTATTATCACAAGTGTAAGTAGTAACATAATAATGTGAGTGATTACCCTCAGCTCCACATGACAGTAGCACATGGCTGACGTCCGCAACACAAACATAATGTTGGGAGAGAGAGGCCTGTGTCCAGCAGTGGAGTGCGACAGGCTAGTTGATGCTACACTCGCCAGACAACTGTAACTAGTTCATATTATTATCACAAGTGTAAGTAGTAACATAATAATGTGAGTGATTACCCTCAGCTCCACATGACAGTAGCACATGGCTGACGTCCGCAACACAAACATAATGTTGGGAGAGAGAGGCCTGTGTCCAGCAGTGGAGTGCGACAGGCTAGTTGATGCTACACTCGCCAGACAACTGTAACTAGTTCATATTATTATCACAAGTGTAAGTAGTAACATAATAATGTGAGTGATTACCCTCAGCTCCACATGACAGTAGCACATGGCTGACGTCCGCAACACAAACATAATGTTGGGAGAGAGAGGCCTGTGTCCAGCAGTGGAGTGCGACAGGCTAGTTGATGCTACACTCGCCAGACAACTGTAACTAGTTCATATTATTATCACAAGTGTAAGTAGTAACATAATAATGTGAGTGATTACCCTCAGCTCCACATGACAGTAGCACATGGCTGACGTCCGCAACACAAACATAATGTTGGGAGAGAGAGGCCTGTGTCCAGCAGTGGAGTGCGACAGGCTAGTTGATGCTACACTCGCCAGACAACTGTAACTAGTTCATATTATTATCACAAGTGTAAGTAGTAACATAATAATGTGAGTGATTACCCTCAGCTCCACATGACAGTAGCACATGGCTGACGTCCGCAACACAAACATAATGTTGGGAGAGAGAGGCCTGTGTCCAGCAGTGGAGTGCGACAGGCTAGTTGATGCTACACTCGCCAGACAACTGTAACTAGTTCATATTATTATCACAAGTGTAAGTAGTAACATAATAATGTGAGTGATTACCCTCAGCTCCACATGACAGTAGCACATGGCTGACGTCCGCAACACAAACATAATGTTGGGAGAGAGAGGCCTGTGTCCAGCAGTGGAGTGCGACAGGCTAGTTGATGCTACACTCGCCAGACAACTGTAACTAGTTCATATTATTATCACAAGTGTAAGTAGTAACATAATAATGTGAGTGATTACCCTCAGCTCCACATGACAGTAGCACATGGCTGACGTCCGCAACACAAACATAATGTTGGGAGAGAGAGGCCTGTGTCCAGCAGTGGAGTGCGACAGGCTAGTTGATGCTACACTCGCCAGACAACTGTAACTAGTTCATATTATTATCACAAGTGTAAGTAGTAACATAATAATGTGAGTGATTACCCTCAGCTCCACATGACAGTAGCACATGGCTGACGTCCGCAACACAAACATAATGTTGGGAGAGAGAGGCCTGTGTCCAGCAGTGGAGTGCGACAGGCTAGTTGATGCTACACTCGCCAGACAACTGTAACTAGTTCATATTATTATCACAAGTGTAAGTAGTAACATAATAATGTGAGTGATTACCCTCAGCTCCACATGACAGTAGCACATGGCTGACGTCCGCAACACAAACATAATGTTGGGAGAGAGAGGCCTGTGTCCAGCAGTGGAGTGCGACAGGCTAGTTGATGCTACACTCGCCAGACAACTGTAACTAGTTCATATTATTATCACAAGTGTAAGTAGTAACATAATAATGTGAGTGATTACCCTCAGCTCCACATGACAGTAGCACATGGCTGACGTCCGCAACACAAACATAATGTTGGGAGAGAGAGGCCTGTGTCCAGCAGTGGAGTGCGACAGGCTAGTTGATGCTACACTCGCCAGACAACTGTAACTAGTTCATATTATTATCACAAGTGTAAGTAGTAACATAATAATGTGAGTGATTACCCTCAGCTCCACATGACAGTAGCACATGGCTGACGTCCGCAACACAAACATAATGTTGGGAGAGAGAGGCCTGTGTCCAGCAGTGGAGTGCGACAGGCTAGTTGATGCTACACTCGCCAGACAACTGTAACTAGTTCATATTATTATCACAAGTGTAAGTAGTAACATAATAATGTGAGTGATTACCCTCAGCTCCACATGACAGTAGCACATGGCTGACGTCCGCAACACAAACATAATGTTGGGAGAGAGAGGCCTGTGTCCAGCAGTGGAGTGCGACAGGCTAGTTGATGCTACACTCGCCAGACAACTGTAACTAGTTCATATTATTATCACAAGTGTAAGTAGTAACATAATAATGTGAGTGATTACCCTCAGCTCCACATGACAGTAGCACATGGCTGACGTCCGCAACACAAACATAATGTTGGGAGAGAGAGGCCTGTGTCCAGCAGTGGAGTGCGACAGGCTAGTTGATGCTACACTCGCCAGACAACTGTAACTAGTTCATATTATTATCACAAGTGTAAGTAGTAACATAATAATGTGAGTGATTACCCTCAGCTCCACATGACAGTAGCACATGGCTGACGTCCGCAACACAAACATAATGTTGGGAGAGAGAGGCCTGTGTCCAGCAGTGGAGTGCGACAGGCTAGTTGATGCTACACTCGCCAGACAACTGTAACTAGTTCATATTATTATCACAAGTGTAAGTAGTAACATAATAATGTGAGTGATTACCCTCAGCTCCACATGACAGTAGCACATGGCTGACGTCCGCAACACAAACATAATGTTGGGAGAGAGAGGCCTGTGTCCAGCAGTGGAGTGCGACAGGCTAGTTGATGCTACACTCGCCAGACAACTGTAACTAGTTCATATTATTATCACAAGTGTAAGTAGTAACATAATAATGTGAGTGATTACCCTCAGCTCCACATGACAGTAGCACATGGCTGACGTCCGCAACACAAACATAATGTTGGGAGAGAGAGGCCTGTGTCCAGCAGTGGAGTGCGACAGGCTAGTTGATGCTACACTCGCCAGACAACTGTAACTAGTTCATATTATTATCACAAGTGTAAGTAGTAACATAATAATGTGAGTGATTACCCTCAGCTCCACATGACAGTAGCACATGGCTGACGTCCGCAACACAAACATAATGTTGGGAGAGAGAGGCCTGTGTCCAGCAGTGGAGTGCGACAGGCTAGTTGATGCTACACTCGCCAGACAACTGTAACTAGTTCATATTATTATCACAAGTGTAAGTAGTAACATAATAATGTGAGTGATTACCCTCAGCTCCACATGACAGTAGCACATGGCTGACGTCCGCAACACAAACATAATGTTGGGAGAGAGAGGCCTGTGTCCAGCAGTGGAGTGCGACAGGCTAGTTGATGCTACACTCGCCAGACAACTGTAACTAGTTCATATTATTATCACAAGTGTAAGTAGTAACATAATAATGTGAGTGATTACCCTCAGCTCCACATGACAGTAGCACATGGCTGACGTCCGCAACACAAACATAATGTTGGGAGAGAGAGGCCTGTGTCCAGCAGTGGAGTGCGACAGGCTAGTTGATGCTACACTCGCCAGACAACTGTAACTAGTTCATATTATTATCACAAGTGTAAGTAGTAACATAATAATGTGAGTGATTACCCTCAGCTCCACATGACAGTAGCACATGGCTGACGTCCGCAACACAAACATAATGTTGGGAGAGAGAGGCCTGTGTCCAGCAGTGGAGTGCGACAGGCTAGTTGATGCTACACTCGCCAGACAACTGTAACTAGTTCATATTATTATCACAAGTGTAAGTAGTAACATAATAATGTGAGTGATTACCCTCAGCTCCACATGACAGTAGCACATGGCTGACGTCCGCAACACAAACATAATGTTGGGAGAGAGAGGCCTGTGTCCAGCAGTGGAGTGCGACAGGCTAGTTGATGCTACACTCGCCAGACAACTGTAACTAGTTCATATTATTATCACAAGTGTAAGTAGTAACATAATAATGTGAGTGATTACCCTCAGCTCCACATGACAGTAGCACATGGCTGACGTCCGCAACACAAACATAATGTTGGGAGAGAGAGGCCTGTGTCCAGCAGTGGAGTGCGACAGGCTAGTTGATGCTACACTCGCCAGACAACTGTAACTAGTTCATATTATTATCACAAGTGTAAGTAGTAACATAATAATGTGAGTGATTACCCTCAGCTCCACATGAGAGTAGCACATGGCTGACGTCCGCAACACAAACATAATGTTGGGAGAGAGAGGCCTGTGTCCAGCAGTGGAGTGCGACAGGCTAGTTGATGCTACACTCGCCAGACAACTGTAACTAGTTCATATTATTATCACAAGTGTAAGTAGTAACATAATAATGTGAGTGATTACCCTCAGCTCCACATGACAGTAGCACATGGCTGACGTCCGCAACACAAACATAATGTTGGGAGAGAGAGGCCTGTGTCCAGCAGTGGAGTGCGACAGGCTAGTTGATGCTACACTCGCCAGACAACTGTAACTAGTTCATATTATTATCACAAGTGTAAGTAGTAACATAATAATGTGAGTGATTACCCTCAGCTCCACATGACAGTAGCACATGGCTGACGTCCGCAACACAAACATAATGTTGGGAGAGAGAGGCCTGTGTCCAGCAGTGGAGTGCGACAGGCTAGTTGATGCTACACTCGCCAGACAACTGTAACTAGTTCATATTATTATCACAAGTGTAAGTAGTAACATAATAATGTGAGTGATTACCCTCAGCTCCACATGACAGTAGCACATGGCTGACGTCCGCAACACAAACATAATGTTGGGAGAGAGAGGCCTGTGTCCAGCAGTGGAGTGCGACAGGCTAGTTGATGCTACACTCGCCAGACAACTGTAACTAGTTCATATTATTATCACAAGTGTAAGTAGTAACATAATAATGTGAGTGATTACCCTCAGCTCCACATGACAGTAGCACATGGCTGACGTCCGCAACACAAACATAATGTTGGGAGAGAGAGGCCTGTGTCCAGCAGTGGAGTGCGACAGGCTAGTTGATGCTACACTCGCCAGACAACTGTAACTAGTTCATATTATTATCACAAGTGTAAGTAGTAACATAATAATGTGAGTGATTACCCTCAGCTCCACATGACAGTAGCACATGGCTGACGTCCGCAACACAAACATAATGTTGGGAGAGAGAGGCCTGTGTCCAGCAGTGGAGTGCGACAGGCTAGTTGATGCTACACTCGCCAGACAACTGTAACTAGTTCATATTATTATCACAAGTGTAAGTAGTAACATAATAATGTGAGTGATTACCCTCAGCTCCACATGACAGTAGCACATGGCTGACGTCCGCAACACAAACATAATGTTGGGAGAGAGAGGCCTGTGTCCAGCAGTGGAGTGCGACAGGCTAGTTGATGCTACACTCGCCAGACAACTGTAACTAGTTCATATTATTATCACAAGTGTAAGTAGTAACATAATAATGTGAGTGATTACCCTCAGCTCCACATGACAGTAGCACATGGCTGACGTCCGCAACACAAACATAATGTTGGGAGAGAGAGGCCTGTGTCCAGCAGTGGAGTGCGACAGGCTAGTTGATGCTACACTCGCCAGACAACTGTAACTAGTTCATATTATTATCACAAGTGTAAGTAGTAACATAATAATGTGAGTGATTACCCTCAGCTCCACATGACAGTAGCACATGGCTGACGTCCGCAACACAAACATAATGTTGGGAGAGAGAGGCCTGTGTCCAGCAGTGGAGTGCGACAGGCTAGTTGATGCTACACTCGCCAGACAACTGTAACTAGTTCATATTATTATCACAAGTGTAAGTAGTAACATAATAATGTGAGTGATTACCCTCAGCTCCACATGACAGTAGCACATGGCTGACGTCCGCAACACAAACATAATGTTGGGAGAGAGAGGCCTGTGTCCAGCAGTGGAGTGCGACAGGCTAGTTGATGCTACACTCGCCAGACAACTGTAACTAGTTCATATTATTATCACAAGTGTAAGTAGTAACATAATAATGTGAGTGATTACCCTCAGCTCCACATGACAGTAGCACATGGCTGACGTCCGCAACACAAACATAATGTTGGGAGAGAGAGGCCTGTGTCCAGCAGTGGAGTGCGACAGGCTAGTTGATGCTACACTCGCCAGACAACTGTAACTAGTTCATATTATTATCACAAGTGTAAGTAGTAACATAATAATGTGAGTGATTACCCTCAGCTCCACATGACAGTAGCACATGGCTGACGTCCGCAACACAAACATAATGTTGGGAGAGAGAGGCCTGTGTCCAGCAGTGGAGTGCGACAGGCTAGTTGATGCTACACTCGCCAGACAACTGTAACTAGTTCATATTATTATCACAAGTGTAAGTAGTAACATAATAATGTGAGTGATTACCCTCAGCTCCACATGACAGTAGCACATGGCTGACGTCCGCAACACAAACATAATGTTGGGAGAGAGAGGCCTGTGTCCAGCAGTGGAGTGCGACAGGCTAGTTGATGCTACACTCGCCAGACAACTGTAACTAGTTCATATTATTATCACAAGTGTAAGTAGTAACATAATAATGTGAGTGATTACCCTCAGCTCCACATGACAGTAGCACATGGCTGACGTCCGCAACACAAACATAATGTTGGGAGAGAGAGGCCTGTGTCCAGCAGTGGAGTGCGACAGGCTAGTTGATGCTACACTCGCCAGACAACTGTAACTAGTTCATATTATTATCACAAGTGTAAGTAGTAACATAATAATGTGAGTGATTACCCTCAGCTCCACATGACAGTAGCACATGGCTGACGTCCGCAACACAAACATAATGTTGGGAGAGAGAGGCCTGTGTCCAGCAGTGGAGTGCGACAGGCTAGTTGATGCTACACTCGCCAGACAACTGTAACTAGTTCATATTATTATCACAAGTGTAAGTAGTAACATAATAATGTGAGTGATTACCCTCAGCTCCACATGACAGTAGCACATGGCTGACGTCCGCAACACAAACATAATGTTGGGAGAGAGAGGCCTGTGTCCAGCAGTGGAGTGCGACAGGCTAGTTGATGCTACACTCGCCAGACAACTGTAACTAGTTCATATTATTATCACAAGTGTAAGTAGTAACATAATAATGTGAGTGATTACCCTCAGCTCCACATGACAGTAGCACATGGCTGACGTCCGCAACACAAACATAATGTTGGGAGAGAGAGGCCTGTGTCCAGCAGTGGAGTGCGACAGGCTAGTTGATGCTACACTCGCCAGACAACTGTAACTAGTTCATATTATTATCACAAGTGTAAGTAGTAACATAATAATGTGAGTGATTACCCTCAGCTCCACATGACAGTAGCACATGGCTGACGTCCGCAACACAAACATAATGTTGGGAGAGAGAGGCCTGTGTCCAGCAGTGGAGTGCGACAGGCTAGTTGATGCTACACTCGCCAGACAACTGTAACTAGTTCATATTATTATCACAAGTGTAAGTAGTAACATAATAATGTGAGTGATTACCCTCAGCTCCACATGACAGTAGCACATGGCTGACGTCCGCAACACAAACATAATGTTGGGAGAGAGAGGCCTGTGTCCAGCAGTGGAGTGCGACAGGCTAGTTGATGCTACACTCGCCAGACAACTGTAACTAGTTCATATTATTATCACAAGTGTAAGTAGTAACATAATAATGTGAGTGATTACCCTCAGCTCCACATGACAGTAGCACATGGCTGACGTCCGCAACACAAACATAATGTTGGGAGAGAGAGGCCTGTGTCCAGCAGTGGAGTGCGACAGGCTAGTTGATGCTACACTCGCCAGACAACTGTAACTAGTTCATATTATTATCACAAGTGTAAGTAGTAACATAATAATGTGAGTGATTACCCTCAGCTCCACATGACAGTAGCACATGGCTGACGTCCGCAACACAAACATAATGTTGGGAGAGAGAGGCCTGTGTCCAGCAGTGGAGTGCGACAGGCTAGTTGATGCTACACTCGCCAGACAACTGTAACTAGTTCATATTATTATCACAAGTGTAAGTAGTAACATAATAATGTGAGTGATTACCCTCAGCTCCACATGACAGTAGCACATGGCTGACGTCCGCAACACAAACATAATGTTGGGAGAGAGAGGCCTGTGTCCAGCAGTGGAGTGCGACAGGCTAGTTGATGCTACACTCGCCAGACAACTGTAACTAGTTCATATTATTATCACAAGTGTAAGTAGTAACATAATAATGTGAGTGATTACCCTCAGCTCCACATGACAGTAGCACATGGCTGACGTCCGCAACACAAACATAATGTTGGGAGAGAGAGGCCTGTGTCCAGCAGTGGAGTGCGACAGGCTAGTTGATGCTACACTCGCCAGACAACTGTAACTAGTTCATATTATTATCACAAGTGTAAGTAGTAACATAATAATGTGAGTGATTACCCTCAGCTCCACATGACAGTAGCACATGGCTGACGTCCGCAACACAAACATAATGTTGGGAGAGAGAGGCCTGTGTCCAGCAGTGGAGTGCGACAGGCTAGTTGATGCTACACTCGCCAGACAACTGTAACTAGTTCATATTATTATCACAAGTGTAAGTAGTAACATAATAATGTGAGTGATTACCCTCAGCTCCACATGACAGTAGCACATGGCTGACGTCCGCAACACAAACATAATGTTGGGAGAGAGAGGCCTGTGTCCAGCAGTGGAGTGCGACAGGCTAGTTGATGCTACACTCGCCAGACAACTGTAACTAGTTCATATTATTATCACAAGTGTAAGTAGTAACATAATAATGTGAGTGATTACCCTCAGCTCCACATGACAGTAGCACATGGCTGACGTCCGCAACACAAACATAATGTTGGGAGAGAGAGGCCTGTGTCCAGCAGTGGAGTGCGACAGGCTAGTTGATGCTACACTCGCCAGACAACTGTAACTAGTTCATATTATTATCACAAGTGTAAGTAGTAACATAATAATGTGAGTGATTACCCTCAGCTCCACATGACAGTAGCACATGGCTGACGTCCGCAACACAAACATAATGTTGGGAGAGAGAGGCCTGTGTCCAGCAGTGGAGTGCGACAGGCTAGTTGATGCTACACTCGCCAGACAACTGTAACTAGTTCATATTATTATCACAAGTGTAAGTAGTAACATAATAATGTGAGTGATTACCCTCAGCTCCACATGACAGTAGCACATGGCTGACGTCCGCAACACAAACATAATGTTGGGAGAGAGAGGCCTGTGTCCAGCAGTGGAGTGCGACAGGCTAGTTGATGCTACACTCGCCAGACAACTGTAACTAGTTCATATTATTATCACAAGTGTAAGTAGTAACATAATAATGTGAGTGATTACCCTCAGCTCCACATGACAGTAGCACATGGCTGACGTCCGCAACACAAACATAATGTTGGGAGAGAGAGGCCTGTGTCCAGCAGTGGAGTGCGACAGGCTAGTTGATGCTACACTCGCCAGACAACTGTAACTAGTTCATATTATTATCACAAGTGTAAGTAGTAACATAATAATGTGAGTGATTACCCTCAGCTCCACATGACAGTAGCACATGGCTGACGTCCGCAACACAAACATAATGTTGGGAGAGAGAGGCCTGTGTCCAGCAGTGGAGTGCGACAGGCTAGTTGATGCTACACTCGCCAGACAACTGTAACTAGTTCATATTATTATCACAAGTGTAAGTAGTAACATAATAATGTGAGTGATTACCCTCAGCTCCACATGACAGTAGCACATGGCTGACGTCCGCAACACAAACATAATGTTGGGAGAGAGAGGCCTGTGTCCAGCAGTGGAGTGCGACAGGCTAGTTGATGCTACACTCGCCAGACAACTGTAACTAGTTCATATTATTATCACAAGTGTAAGTAGTAACATAATAATGTGAGTGATTACCCTCAGCTCCACATGACAGTAGCACATGGCTGACGTCCGCAACACAAACATAATGTTGGGAGAGAGAGGCCTGTGTCCAGCAGTGGAGTGCGACAGGCTAGTTGATGCTACACTCGCCAGACAACTGTAACTAGTTCATATTATTATCACAAGTGTAAGTAGTAACATAATAATGTGAGTGATTACCCTCAGCTCCACATGACAGTAGCACATGGCTGACGTCCGCAACACAAACATAATGTTGGGAGAGAGAGGCCTGTGTCCAGCAGTGGAGTGCGACAGGCTAGTTGATGCTACACTCGCCAGACAACTGTAACTAGTTCATATTATTATCACAAGTGTAAGTAGTAACATAATAATGTGAGTGATTACCCTCAGCTCCACATGACAGTAGCACATGGCTGACGTCCGCAACACAAACATAATGTTGGGAGAGAGAGGCCTGTGTCCAGCAGTGGAGTGCGACAGGCTAGTTGATGCTACACTCGCCAGACAACTGTAACTAGTTCATATTATTATCACAAGTGTAAGTAGTAACATAATAATGTGAGTGATTACCCTCAGCTCCACATGACAGTAGCACATGGCTGACGTCCGCAACACAAACATAATGTTGGGAGAGAGAGGCCTGTGTCCAGCAGTGGAGTGCGACAGGCTAGTTGATGCTACACTCGCCAGACAACTGTAACTAGTTCATATTATTATCACAAGTGTAAGTAGTAACATAATAATGTGAGTGATTACCCTCAGCTCCACATGACAGTAGCACATGGCTGACGTCCGCAACACAAACATAATGTTGGGAGAGAGAGGCCTGTGTCCAGCAGTGGAGTGCGACAGGCTAGTTGATGCTACACTCGCCAGACAACTGTAACTAGTTCATATTATTATCACAAGTGTAAGTAGTAACATAATAATGTGAGTGATTACCCTCAGCTCCACATGACAGTAGCACATGGCTGACGTCCGCAACACAAACATAATGTTGGGAGAGAGAGGCCTGTGTCCAGCAGTGGAGTGCGACAGGCTAGTTGATGCTACACTCGCCAGACAACTGTAACTAGTTCATATTATTATCACAAGTGTAAGTAGTAACATAATAATGTGAGTGATTACCCTCAGCTCCACATGACAGTAGCACATGGCTGACGTCCGCAACACAAACATAATGTTGGGAGAGAGAGGCCTGTGTCCAGCAGTGGAGTGCGACAGGCTAGTTGATGCTACACTCGCCAGACAACTGTAACTAGTTCATATTATTATCACAAGTGTAAGTAGTAACATAATAATGTGAGTGATTACCCTCAGCTCCACATGACAGTAGCACATGGCTGACGTCCGCAACACAAACATAATGTTGGGAGAGAGAGGCCTGTGTCCAGCAGTGGAGTGCGACAGGCTAGTTGATGCTACACTCGCCAGACAACTGTAACTAGTTCATATTATTATCACAAGTGTAAGTAGTAACATAATAATGTGAGTGATTACCCTCAGCTCCACATGACAGTAGCACATGGCTGACGTCCGCAACACAAACATAATGTTGGGAGAGAGAGGCCTGTGTCCAGCAGTGGAGTGCGACAGGCTAGTTGATGCTACACTCGCCAGACAACTGTAACTAGTTCATATTATTATCACAAGTGTAAGTAGTAACATAATAATGTGAGTGATTACCCTCAGCTCCACATGACAGTAGCACATGGCTGACGTCCGCAACACAAACATAATGTTGGGAGAGAGAGGCCTGTGTCCAGCAGTGGAGTGCGACAGGCTAGTTGATGCTACACTCGCCAGACAACTGTAACTAGTTCATATTATTATCACAAGTGTAAGTAGTAACATAATAATGTGAGTGATTACCCTCAGCTCCACATGACAGTAGCACATGGCTGACGTCCGCAACACAAACATAATGTTGGGAGAGAGAGGCCTGTGTCCAGCAGTGGAGTGCGACAGGCTAGTTGATGCTACACTCGCCAGACAACTGTAACTAGTTCATATTATTATCACAAGTGTAAGTAGTAACATAATAATGTGAGTGATTACCCTCAGCTCCACATGACAGTAGCACATGGCTGACGTCCGCAACACAAACATAATGTTGGGAGAGAGAGGCCTGTGTCCAGCAGTGGAGTGCGACAGGCTAGTTGATGCTACACTCGCCAGACAACTGTAACTAGTTCATATTATTATCACAAGTGTAAGTAGTAACATAATAATGTGAGTGATTACCCTCAGCTCCACATGACAGTAGCACATGGCTGACGTCCGCAACACAAACATAATGTTGGGAGAGAGAGGCCTGTGTCCAGCAGTGGAGTGCGACAGGCTAGTTGATGCTACACTCGCCAGACAACTGTAACTAGTTCATATTATTATCACAAGTGTAAGTAGTAACATAATAATGTGAGTGATTACCCTCAGCTCCACATGACAGTAGCACATGGCTGACGTCCGCAACACAAACATAATGTTGGGAGAGAGAGGCCTGTGTCCAGCAGTGGAGTGCGACAGGCTAGTTGATGCTACACTCGCCAGACAACTGTAACTAGTTCATATTATTATCACAAGTGTAAGTAGTAACATAATAATGTGAGTGATTACCCTCAGCTCCACATGACAGTAGCACATGGCTGACGTCCGCAACACAAACATAATGTTGGGAGAGAGAGGCCTGTGTCCAGCAGTGGAGTGCGACAGGCTAGTTGATGCTACACTCGCCAGACAACTGTAACTAGTTCATATTATTATCACAAGTGTAAGTAGTAACATAATAATGTGAGTGATTACCCTCAGCTCCACATGACAGTAGCACATGGCTGACGTCCGCAACACAAACATAATGTTGGGAGAGAGAGGCCTGTGTCCAGCAGTGGAGTGCGACAGGCTAGTTGATGCTACACTCGCCAGACAACTGTAACTAGTTCATATTATTATCACAAGTGTAAGTAGTAACATAATAATGTGAGTGATTACCCTCAGCTCCACATGACAGTAGCACATGGCTGACGTCCGCAACACAAACATAATGTTGGGAGAGAGAGGCCTGTGTCCAGCAGTGGAGTGCGACAGGCTAGTTGATGCTACACTCGCCAGACAACTGTAACTAGTTCATATTATTATCACAAGTGTAAGTAGTAACATAATAATGTGAGTGATTACCCTCAGCTCCACATGACAGTAGCACATGGCTGACGTCCGCAACACAAACATAATGTTGGGAGAGAGAGGCCTGTGTCCAGCAGTGGAGTGCGACAGGCTAGTTGATGCTACACTCGCCAGACAACTGTAACTAGTTCATATTATTATCACAAGTGTAAGTAGTAACATAATAATGTGAGTGATTACCCTCAGCTCCACATGACAGTAGCACATGGCTGACGTCCGCAACACAAACATAATGTTGGGAGAGAGAGGCCTGTGTCCAGCAGTGGAGTGCGACAGGCTAGTTGATGCTACACTCGCCAGACAACTGTAACTAGTTCATATTATTATCACAAGTGTAAGTAGTAACATAATAATGTGAGTGATTACCCTCAGCTCCACATGACAGTAGCACATGGCTGACGTCCGCAACACAAACATAATGTTGGGAGAGAGAGGCCTGTGTCCAGCAGTGGAGTGCGACAGGCTAGTTGATGCTACACTCGCCAGACAACTGTAACTAGTTCATATTATTATCACATTAGTGTAAGTAGTAACATAATAATGTGAGTGATTACCCTCAGCTCCACATGAGAGTAGCACATGGCTGACGTCCGCAACACAAACATAATGTTGGGAGAGAGAGGCCTGTGTCCAGCAGTGGAGTGCGACAGGCTAGTTGATGCTACACTCGCCAGACAACTGTAACTAGTTCATATTATTATCACAAGTGTAAGTAGTAACATAATAATGTGAGTGATTACCCTCAGCTCCACATGAGCAGTAGCACATGGCTGACGTCCGCAACACAAACATAATGTTGGGAGAGAGAGGCCTGTGTCCAGCAGTGGAGTGCGACAGGCTAGTTGATGCTACACTCGCCAGACAACTGTAACTAGTTCATATTATTATCACAAGTGTAAGTAGTAACATAATAATGTGAGTGATTACCCTCAGCTCCACATGACAGTAGCACATGGCTGACGTCCGCAACACAAACATAATGTTGGGAGAGAGAGGCCTGTGTCCAGCAGTGGAGTGCGACAGGCTAGTTGATGCTACACTCGCCAGACAACTGTAACTAGTTCATATTATTATCACAAGTGTAAGTAGTAACATAATAATGTGAGTGATTACCCTCAGCTCCACATGACAGTAGCACATGGCTGACGTCCGCAACACAAACATAATGTTGGGAGAGAGAGGCCTGTGTCCAGCAGTGGAGTGCGACAGGCTAGTTGATGCTACACTCGCCAGACAACTGTAACTAGTTCATATTATTATCACAAGTGTAAGTAGTAACATAATAATGTGAGTGATTACCCTCAGCTCCACATGACAGTAGCACATGGCTGACGTCCGCAACACAAACATAATGTTGGGAGAGAGAGGCCTGTGTCCAGCAGTGGAGTGCGACAGGCTAGTTGATGCTACACTCGCCAGACAACTGTAACTAGTTCATATTATTATCACAAGTGTAAGTAGTAACATAATAATGTGAGTGATTACCCTCAGCTCCACATGACAGTAGCACATGGCTGACGTCCGCAACACAAACATAATGTTGGGAGAGAGAGGCCTGTGTCCAGCAGTGGAGTGCGACAGGCTAGTTGATGCTACACTCGCCAGACAACTGTAACTAGTTCATATTATTATCACATAGTGTAAGTAGTAACATAATAATGTGAGTGATTACCCTCAGCTCCACATGACAGTAGCACATGGCTGACGTCCGCAACACAAACATAATGTTGGGAGAGAGAGGCCTGTGTCCAGCAGTGGAGTGCGACAGGCTAGTTGATGCTACACTCGCCAGACAACTGTAACTAGTTCATATTATTATCACATAGTGTAAGTAGTAACATAATAATGTGAGTGATTACCCTCAGCTCCACATGACAGTAGCACATGGCTGACGTCCGCAACACAAACATAATGTTGGGAGAGAGAGGCCTGTGTCCAGCAGTGGAGTGCGACAGGCTAGTTGATGCTACACTCGCCAGACAACTGTAACTAGTTCATATTATTATCACAAGTGTAAGTAGTAACATAATAATGTGAGTGATTACCCTCAGCTCCACATGACAGTAGCACATGGCTGACGTCCGCAACACAAACATAATGTTGGGAGAGAGAGGCCTGTGTCCAGCAGTGGAGTGCGACAGGCTAGTTGATGCTACACTCGCCAGACAACTGTAACTAGTTCATATTATTATCACAAGTGTAAGTAGTAACATAATAATGTGAGTGATTACCCTCAGCTCCACATGACAGTAGCACATGGCTGACGTCCGCAACACAAACATAATGTTGGGAGAGAGAGGCCTGTGTCCAGCAGTGGAGTGCGACAGGCTAGTTGATGCTACACTCGCCAGACAACTGTAACTAGTTCATATTATTATCACAAGTGTAAGTAGTAACATAATAATGTGAGTGATTACCCTCAGCTCCACATGACAGTAGCACATGGCTGACGTCCGCAACACAAACATAATGTTGGGAGAGAGAGGCCTGTGTCCAGCAGTGGAGTGCGACAGGCTAGTTGATGCTACACTCGCCAGACAACTGTAACTAGTTCATATTATTATCACAAGTGTAAGTAGTAACATAATAATGTGAGTGATTACCCTCAGCTCCACATGACAGTAGCACATGGCTGACGTCCGCAACACAAACATAATGTTGGGAGAGAGAGGCCTGTGTCCAGCAGTGGAGTGCGACAGGCTAGTTGATGCTACACTCGCCAGACAACTGTAACTAGTTCATATTATTATCACAAGTGTAAGTAGTAACATAATAATGTGAGTGATTACCCTCAGCTCCACATGACAGTAGCACATGGCTGACGTCCGCAACACAAACATAATGTTGGGAGAGAGAGGCCTGTGTCCAGCAGTGGAGTGCGACAGGCTAGTTGATGCTACACTCGCCAGACAACTGTAACTAGTTCATATTATTATCACAAGTGTAAGTAGTAACATAATAATGTGAGTGATTACCCTCAGCTCCACATGACAGTAGCACATGGCTGACGTCCGCAACACAAACATAATGTTGGGAGAGAGAGGCCTGTGTCCAGCAGTGGAGTGCGACAGGCTAGTTGATGCTACACTCGCCAGACAACTGTAACTAGTTCATATTATTATCACAAGTGTAAGTAGTAACATAATAATGTGAGTGATTACCCTCAGCTCCACATGACAGTAGCACATGGCTGACGTCCGCAACACAAACATAATGTTGGGAGAGAGAGGCCTGTGTCCAGCAGTGGAGTGCGACAGGCTAGTTGATGCTACACTCGCCAGACAACTGTAACTAGTTCATATTATTATCACAAGTGTAAGTAGTAACATAATAATGTGAGTGATTACCCTCAGCTCCACATGACAGTAGCACATGGCTGACGTCCGCAACACAAACATAATGTTGGGAGAGAGAGGCCTGTGTCCAGCAGTGGAGTGCGACAGGCTAGTTGATGCTACACTCGCCAGACAACTGTAACTAGTTCATATTATTATCACATTAGTGTAAGTAGTAACATAATAATGTGAGTGATTACCCTCAGCTCCACATGACAGTAGCACATGGCTGACGTCCGCAACACAAACATAATGTTGGGAGAGAGAGGCCTGTGTCCAGCAGTGGAGTGCGACAGGCTAGTTGATGCTACACTCGCCAGACAACTGTAACTAGTTCATATTATTATCACAAGTGTAAGTAGTAACATAATAATGTGAGTGATTACCCTCAGCTCCACATGACAGTAGCACATGGCTGACGTCCGCAACACAAACATAATGTTGGGAGAGAGAGGCCTGTGTCCAGCAGTGGAGTGCGACAGGCTAGTTGATGCTACACTCGCCAGACAACTGTAACTAGTTCATATTATTATCACAAGTGTAAGTAGTAACATAATAATGTGAGTGATTACCCTCAGCTCCACATGACAGTAGCACATGGCTGACGTCCGCAACACAAACATAATGTTGGGAGAGAGAGGCCTGTGTCCAGCAGTGGAGTGCGACAGGCTAGTTGATGCTACACTCGCCAGACAACTGTAACTAGTTCATATTATTATCACAAGTGTAAGTAGTAACATAATAATGTGAGTGATTACCCTCAGCTCCACATGACAGTAGCACATGGCTGACGTCCGCAACACAAACATAATGTTGGGAGAGAGAGGCCTGTGTCCAGCAGTGGAGTGCGACAGGCTAGTTGATGCTACACTCGCCAGACAACTGTAACTAGTTCATATTATTATCACAAGTGTAAGTAGTAACATAATAATGTGAGTGATTACCCTCAGCTCCACATGACAGTAGCACATGGCTGACGTCCGCAACACAAACATAATGTTGGGAGAGAGAGGCCTGTGTCCAGCAGTGGAGTGCGACAGGCTAGTTGATGCTACACTCGCCAGACAACTGTAACTAGTTCATATTATTATCACAAGTGTAAGTAGTAACATAATAATGTGAGTGATTACCCTCAGCTCCACATGACAGTAGCACATGGCTGACGTCCGCAACACAAACATAATGTTGGGAGAGAGAGGCCTGTGTCCAGCAGTGGAGTGCGACAGGCTAGTTGATGCTACACTCGCCAGACAACTGTAACTAGTTCATATTATTATCACAAGTGTAAGTAGTAACATAATAATGTGAGTGATTACCCTCAGCTCCACATGACAGTAGCACATGGCTGACGTCCGCAACACAAACATAATGTTGGGAGAGAGAGGCCTGTGTCCAGCAGTGGAGTGCGACAGGCTAGTTGATGCTACACTCGCCAGACAACTGTAACTAGTTCATATTATTATCACATTAGTGTAAGTAGTAACATAATAATGTGAGTGATTACCCTCAGCTCCACATGACAGTAGCACATGGCTGACGTCCGCAACACAAACATAATGTTGGGAGAGAGAGGCCTGTGTCCAGCAGTGGAGTGCGACAGGCTAGTTGATGCTACACTCGCCAGACAACTGTAACTAGTTCATATTATTATCACAATAGTGTAAGTAGTAACATAATAATGTGAGTGATTACCCTCAGCTCCACATGACAGTAGCACATGGCTGACGTCCGCAACACAAACATAATGTTGGGAGAGAGAGGCCTGTGTCCAGCAGTGGAGTGCGACAGGCTAGTTGATGCTACACTCGCCAGACAACTGTAACTAGTTCATATTATTATCACAAGTGTAAGTAGTAACATAATAATGTGAGTGATTACCCTCAGCTCCACATGACAGTAGCACATGGCTGACGTCCGCAACACAAACATAATGTTGGGAGAGAGAGGCCTGTGTCCAGCAGTGGAGTGCGACAGGCTAGTTGATGCTACACTCGCCAGACAACTGTAACTAGTTCATATTATTATCACAAGTGTAAGTAGTAACATAATAATGTGAGTGATTACCCTCAGCTCCACATGACAGTAGCACATGGCTGACGTCCGCAACACAAACATAATGTTGGGAGAGAGAGGCCTGTGTCCAGCAGTGGAGTGCGACAGGCTAGTTGATGCTACACTCGCCAGACAACTGTAACTAGTTCATATTATTATCACAAGTGTAAGTAGTAACATAATAATGTGAGTGATTACCCTCAGCTCCACATGACAGTAGCACATGGCTGACGTCCGCAACACAAACATAATGTTGGGAGAGAGAGGCCTGTGTCCAGCAGTGGAGTGCGACAGGCTAGTTGATGCTACACTCGCCAGACAACTGTAACTAGTTCATATTATTATCACAAGTGTAAGTAGTAACATAATAATGTGAGTGATTACCCTCAGCTCCACATGACAGTAGCACATGGCTGACGTCCGCAACACAAACATAATGTTGGGAGAGAGAGGCCTGTGTCCAGCAGTGGAGTGCGACAGGCTAGTTGATGCTACACTCGCCAGACAACTGTAACTAGTTCATATTATTATCACAAGTGTAAGTAGTAACATAATAATGTGAGTGATTACCCTCAGCTCCACATGACAGTAGCACATGGCTGACGTCCGCAACACAAACATAATGTTGGGAGAGAGAGGCCTGTGTCCAGCAGTGGAGTGCGACAGGCTAGTTGATGCTACACTCGCCAGACAACTGTAACTAGTTCATATTATTATCACAAGTGTAAGTAGTAACATAATAATGTGAGTGATTACCCTCAGCTCCACATGACAGTAGCACATGGCTGACGTCCGCAACACAAACATAATGTTGGGAGAGAGAGGCCTGTGTCCAGCAGTGGAGTGCGACAGGCTAGTTGATGCTACACTCGCCAGACAACTGTAACTAGTTCATATTATTATCACAAGTGTAAGTAGTAACATAATAATGTGAGTGATTACCCTCAGCTCCACATGACAGTAGCACATGGCTGACGTCCGCAACACAAACATAATGTTGGGAGAGAGAGGCCTGTGTCCAGCAGTGGAGTGCGACAGGCTAGTTGATGCTACACTCGCCAGACAACTGTAACTAGTTCATATTATTATCACAAGTGTAAGTAGTAACATAATAATGTGAGTGATTACCCTCAGCTCCACATGACAGTAGCACATGGCTGACGTCCGCAACACAAACATAATGTTGGGAGAGAGAGGCCTGTGTCCAGCAGTGGAGTGCGACAGGCTAGTTGATGCTACACTCGCCAGACAACTGTAACTAGTTCATATTATTATCACAAGTGTAAGTAGTAACATAATAATGTGAGTGATTACCCTCAGCTCCACATGACAGTAGCACATGGCTGACGTCCGCAACACAAACATAATGTTGGGAGAGAGAGGCCTGTGTCCAGCAGTGGAGTGCGACAGGCTAGTTGATGCTACACTCGCCAGACAACTGTAACTAGTTCATATTATTATCACATTAGTGTAAGTAGTAACATAATAATGTGAGTGATTACCCTCAGCTCCACATGACAGTAGCACATGGCTGACGTCCGCAACACAAACATAATGTTGGGAGAGAGAGGCCTGTGTCCAGCAGTGGAGTGCGACAGGCTAGTTGATGCTACACTCGCCAGACAACTGTAACTAGTTCATATTATTATCACAAGTGTAAGTAGTAACATAATAATGTGAGTGATTACCCTCAGCTCCACATGACAGTAGCACATGGCTGACGTCCGCAACACAAACATAATGTTGGGAGAGAGAGGCCTGTGTCCAGCAGTGGAGTGCGACAGGCTAGTTGATGCTACACTCGCCAGACAACTGTAACTAGTTCATATTATTATCACAAGTGTAAGTAGTAACATAATAATGTGAGTGATTACCCTCAGCTCCACATGACAGTAGCACATGGCTGACGTCCGCAACACAAACATAATGTTGGGAGAGAGAGGCCTGTGTCCAGCAGTGGAGTGCGACAGGCTAGTTGATGCTACACTCGCCAGACAACTGTAACTAGTTCATATTATTATCACAAGTGTAAGTAGTAACATAATAATGTGAGTGATTACCCTCAGCTCCACATGACAGTAGCACATGGCTGACGTCCGCAACACAAACATAATGTTGGGAGAGAGAGGCCTGTGTCCAGCAGTGGAGTGCGACAGGCTAGTTGATGCTACACTCGCCAGACAACTGTAACTAGTTCATATTATTATCACATTAGTGTAAGTAGTAACATAATAATGTGAGTGATTACCCTCAGCTCCACATGACAGTAGCACATGGCTGACGTCCGCAACACAAACATAATGTTGGGAGAGAGAGGCCTGTGTCCAGCAGTGGAGTGCGACAGGCTAGTTGATGCTACACTCGCCAGACAACTGTAACTAGTTCATATTATTATCACAAGTGTAAGTAGTAACATAATAATGTGAGTGATTACCCTCAGCTCCACGTGACAGTAGCACATGGCTGACGTCCGCAACACAAACATAATGTTGGGAGAGAGAGGCCTGTGTCCAGCAGTGGAGTGCGACAGGCTAGTTGATGCTACACTCGCCAGACAACTGTAACTAGTTCATATTATTATCACATTAGTGTAAGTAGTAACATAATAATGTGAGTGATTACCCTCAGCTCCACATGACAGTAGCACATGGCTGACGTCCGCAACACAAACATAATGTTGGGAGAGAGAGGCCTGTGTCCAGCAGTGGAGGGCGACAGGCTAGTTGATGCTACACTCGCCAGACAACTGTAACTAGTTCATATTATTATCACAAGTGTAAGTAGTAACATAATAATGTGAGTGATTACCCTCAGCTCCACATGACAGTAGCACATGGCTGACGTCCGCAACACAAACATAATGTTGGGAGAGAGAGGCCTGTGTCCAGCAGTGGAGTGCGACAGGCTAGTTGATGCTACACTCGCCAGACAACTGTAACTAGTTCATATTATTATCACAAGTGTAAGTAGTAACATAATAATGTGAGTGATTACCCTCAGCTCCACATGACAGTAGCACATGGCTGACGTCCGCAACACAAACATAATGTTGGGAGAGAGAGGCCTGTGTCCAGCAGTGGAGTGCGACAGGCTAGTTGATGCTACACTCGCCAGACAACTGTAACTAGTTCATATTATTATCACAAGTGTAAGTAGTAACATAATAATGTGAGTGATTACCCTCAGCTCCACATGACAGTAGCACATGGCTGACGTCCGCAACACAAACATAATGTTGGGAGAGAGAGGCCTGTGTCCAGCAGTGGAGTGCGACAGGCTAGTTGATGCTACACTCGCCAGACAACTGTAACTAGTTCATATTATTATCACAAGTGTAAGTAGTAACATAATAATGTGAGTGATTACCCTCAGCTCCACATGACAGTAGCACATGGCTGACGTCCGCAACACAAACATAATGTTGGGAGAGAGAGGCCTGTGTCCAGCAGTGGAGTGCGACAGGCTAGTTGATGCTACACTCGCCAGACAACTGTAACTAGTTCATATTATTATCACAAGTGTAAGTAGTAACATAATAATGTGAGTGATTACCCTCAGCTCCACATGACAGTAGCACATGGCTGACGTCCGCAACACAAACATAATGTTGGGAGAGAGAGGCCTGTGTCCAGCAGTGGAGTGCGACAGGCTAGTTGATGCTACACTCGCCAGACAACTGTAACTAGTTCATATTATTATCACAAGTATAAGTAGTAACATAATAATGTGAGTGATTACCCTCAGCTCCACATGACAGTAGCACATGGCTGACGTCCGCAACACAAACATAATGTTGGGAGAGAGAGGCCTGTGTCCAGCAGTGGAGTGCGACAGGCTAGTTGATGCTACACTCGCCAGACAACTGTAACTAGTTCATATTATTATCACAAGTGTAAGTAGTAACATAATAATGTGAGTGATTACCCTCAGCTCCACATGACAGTAGCACATGGCTGACGTCCGCAACACAAACATAATGTTGGGAGAGAGAGGCCTGTGTCCAGCAGTGGAGTGCGACAGGCTAGTTGATGCAGACAACTGTAACTAGTTCATATTATTATCACAAGTGTAAGTAGTAACATAATAATGTGAGTGATTACCCTCAGCTCCACATGACAGTAGCACATGGCTGACGTCCGCAACACAAACATAATGTTGGGAGAGAGAGGCCTGTGTCCAGCAGTGGAGTGCGACAGGCTAGTTGATGCTACACTCGCCAGACAACTGTAACTAGTTCATATTATTATCACAAGTGTAAGTAGTAACATAATAATGTGAGTGATTACCCTCAGCTCCACATGACAGTAGCACATGGCTGACGTCCGCAACACAAACATAATGTTGGGAGAGAGAGGCCTGTGTCCAGCAGTGGAGTGCGACAGGCTAGTTGATGCTACACTCGCCAGACAACTGTAACTAGTTCATATTATTATCACAAGTGTAAGTAGTAACATAATAATGTGAGTGATTACCCTCAGCTCCACATGACAGTAGCACATGGCTGACGTCCGCAACACAAACATAATGTTGGGAGAGAGAGGCCTGTGTCCAGCAGTGGAGTGCGACAGGCTAGTTGATGCTACACTCGCCAGACAACTGTAACTAGTTCATATTATTATCACAAGTGTAAGTAGTAACATAATAATGTGAGTGATTACCCTCAGCTCCACATGACAGTAGCACATGGCTGACGTCCGCAACACAAACATAATGTTGGGAGAGAGAGGCCTGTGTCCAGCAGTGGAGTGCGACAGGCTAGTTGATGCTACACTCGCCAGACAACTGTAACTAGTTCATATTATTATCACAAGTGTAAGTAGTAACATAATAATGTGAGTGATTACCCTCAGCTCCACATGACAGTAGCACATGGCTGACGTCCGCAACACAAACATAATGTTGGGAGAGAGAGGCCTGTGTCCAGCAGTGGAGTGCGACAGATTAAATTCATAAAAACGTACTAGCAGCTATAATGTGTTCGCATTCATTCAAGCAGCATTGATATAGAGCCGCTATGTTTAACGATAAGGGCGCTTGTACACGCTAAGAAAATTTGCCGTGTCTGCGCCAGACAAGACAAACCTTCGTGTAGACGTCAAGATTTTTTTCTTTTTCGCACACGAAAACTTTTCGTGTCTTCCGCAGACAAGACCAATCGAAACGTGTACACGATAGGATTTTTTTCGTGCAGTCGTCAGACGGGCGTAGGGTGCGCAAGTAATAACAAGTGTGATAATCAGTGTGAGTTTCCTTTAGTAAAAATGTTAACTAGAAAACAAAAAAGTATGATACCCTACTACCGCTCCCCGCCCCTCCGCAACAACGTTCGCCGTGTCTTGTCTTGCGCAGACAAGAATATTTTCTTATTCATCGCCGGCGCTGTGTACACAGGTCGTGTTTAGAAACGACACGAATTCTTGCGTAGGCCCGGCGATTTTTCTTAGCGTGTACAAGAGCCGTAAATGTTACCTTTTCAATGAACTACTTTAAAGTTTCTCCGTGTGGTGACGGAGTAAGAATACAATATGTCACCACCCCATCTCATCCCATGGGTGTGGTAGAAACCGACTAAGGGACTATCCGTGAATATTATCTTTACGTAATAAAAAGAAGGAAACCTTGAAATTAACCCTAGACAAATCCGTCCGGCCAGCGTGGTATTAGTTGGCCAAGTATCCCTCCGTCACTGGAGGAGGCCCTCCCTGCAGTGGGACATTAATGGGCTGTTATGATGATTACTTTAAAGCTAGTGTCA